>BSBM01000145.1:15487500-15537500 GCA_027924585.1 Larix kaempferi
AATCGATCTTATATGATCTATCTGTTTTCCAGTAATAGAGAAGAACAGTTCAAATTCCTGTATATTGTCTGTGTGTATTTATATTTATCTATGTAGTGTATTCCTGCTTTGCTTATTCTATTTCTTAAGATAGAGCTGACTCATTCGGTTGAATTGTTGTTCCCCTCAAGCACATGGTCACGTGCGGATCATTGGTATCAGAGCAGTCAGTTTTGTTCGTGCTTAAGTTTTGCATATACACTTCCATCGAAGTTGCGTGACTTATGCTGGTTCAAACTCGCTCGCAATCTCAGCAATCCAAGTAGACACTACCTCTAAAGATGGCAGAAGAAACATACAATAGACATGCCGTCGACGAGACAACACAACTTATTGAGAAAGTGCTGGCTCGACAATGGACTGAAATGTTCGTTCAGTTCAATGAAATTCTCACGCGATTTGCTTCGACATCTAGAGCATTTTCGACGAGAACTAGCTCTGACAAAATCAGCCCCTTCAAAGTGCAAATGAATTTGGACATACTGAATCTAGAAGGAAATATTTTAGCGTAATCCTTTGACACTTGGGTACAACAATTGGAATCCTATTACTCCGTAACCAACTCTCAGAAGCTGAAAAGATCACCATTGCATCCTTAAAGATGTCAACATCTATGCACTGTTGGTGGGAGAACCTCTCGACAAAGATGGAGAAAAGCGGATACCCCATCGACACATGGGATAAATTTTCCAAATACATCTGAAAGGAATTTTACCCGCCCAAATACCCCGAAGAAAAGTATAAGAAGTGGCAACAACTAAGGAAATGGAAAGACCAATCAGTACAGAGTTACACCGACGAGTTTTATCGACTCATGGCTAGACTTGGCATCCAAGAAGAAGAGAAATTACTTGTTTTGAAGTATATTAGCGGATTGTCCCAGTACATTTAGCAGGAGATGGAATTTTTGACTATTAATACGCTCTTGGATGTATTCCACTATGCTATCAAACTTGAAACTAAGAAGAAAGGAAAAGCACTCTTTGCGACAAAGCCGACATCAGGACTGCCACCCGACAAGAAGGCACCAACCGACTTTGAGAAGTCGAAATATTTGCATCTGACACCACCAAAGCTAGATCACAACAAAAATCCTTTTCAGAAAAGGGAACATAGCAAACAACCGCCTACTGGGAAATGGTGTGATTAACAACATCCATATTGGCATGATATGTCTGAATGCAAAGCTCAGAAGACATTTTTGGAAAAAGTGTCAACATTCGACAAGACAGTGGAAGAATCTGATCCAGACACAACGACGCTTTTGACATCGACATCGACCACTCCAGCAGCCTCGAGTATCGTCGACGAGGAGGAACGAGAGCACCTATTCCATAAACGGATATGGGTTCAGAGTAATCCATTACATCTGATTGTGGATAATGATAGCTAGAAGAACTTTATTTCTGAAGATCTCGTGAAGAAAGTAGGTCTTGTCACCACTCTGCATCCTCGGCCTTACAACATCAGTTGGATGAAGGATGGAAAGGAACTACGGATCACCCGACAATGCAAACTCGCCTACTTCATAAAACCTTTTGAATATGAAGTACTCTGCGACGTGGCACCACTCTTCGTAGCTAACCCCTTGTTTGGGAAACCTTACTTGTGGGATCTCCATGGAAGTTACCAGTCACAGCCTCAAAATGTGATTGTCAAAATCCAAAATTTATGGTACAACATACTAGAGCGACAACCTACACCAACGGTCTCAATGATATATGCTAAAAAGACGAAGAAGCTCATAAACCATGCTCAGAAGTTCACATTAATCATGATCAAAGCACAACATTCTAGGAAGACTGCAGTGACAAGTCGACTGACCGACTAGTGCAGCTCTCGACAGAAGCAGTTGATCGACAATGTCCTCTACGAGTATCGGAGTTTAGTCCAAGATCCAGATGGAGTACCTCGACATTTCCAGGTAAAAAACTCCATTGAAATTGCTCCTAGTTCTTCTTTTCCCAACATATCTGTTTACAGAAGATCCATTCTCGAAAATGAAGGAATTCATAGAAAAATCCAAGATTTAATTGACAAAGGTCATATCCGACCAAGCTCCTCTCCTTGTGGAAGTCCAATCATCATCGTTCCAAATAAAGATGGAACTTGGTGCATGTGCATCGACTACCGGGAACTCAACAAAATTTTCCTAAATAATCACTACTCTCTACCGTGGATAGACAAGCTCATCGACTATCTGAAAGGTTCCAAATTCTTTACTAAGCTCGACCTCAAGTCGGGATATCATCAGATTCCAATCGAGCCCACATATGTATGGAAAACTGCTTTCAAAACCAAGGAAGGATTGTTTGAATGGTTAGTCATGCCTTTCGGCTTAACCAATGAACCTGTGACCTTCATGCGACATATGGATAACATTCTTTAACCTTTCATCCGCAAATGGGTCATTGTCTACCTCAATGTCATATTGATTTTCAATCGAACATGGGAAGAACATGTCGGACAGCTTTGACAAGTCCTCGACACTCTCCAGCAATACTAACTTCAGTTGAACATGGACAAATGCACCTTTGCGATGACCAACATCAAATATTTGCGGTATGTAATTGAATCTGCAGGCATTCACATCGATCCAGAAAAAGTAAAAATCCTCAAATATTGGAACATTCCTCAAAGAATTCAAGAACTAAGAAGTTTTCTTGGTTTGGGAAATTTCTATCAACAATTTATACTCGGCTTCAACCACATAGCCTGGCCTATGAATGAGTTGATGAAGGAAAATGGAAAAACTGTCTTCAAATGGACATCGACACAACAAGAAGCTTTTGAACAACTCAAGCACAAACTTTGCATTGCACGAGAACTTGTGTTACCTTATTTTCTTCATCCCTTTGAGATTGAGACGTATGCATCGAACTATGCCTTGGGTGCAATGATCACTCAGCCTGGTCACCCAATCGCTTTTCATTCCAAAACTTTTAATGACACAGTTAGAAGATATTCGACGTATGAAAAAGAACTATACTCCATTTTGCAAGCTCTCAAGCATTGGAGGCATTACATCCTTGGCAAGGAAACGGTCATCCTCACTAACCATAAGCCTCTAGAGTTCGCTCCGACCCAGTCGAAACTACAAACAACTCGACAACTCAAGTGGATTGATTACCTACAACAATTCCAGTTGGTTATTAAGTATTCGGAAGGTAAAGCTAACGCCGCCACAGATTGTCTAAGTTGACCACCGATTACTCTCCTTTTCACGGTGATGAGTATGCAGGGATATGACACGACCACTTGGCCTCAATTGTATCAGGACGACAATGAATTTTCATTAGTCTATCGACAACTACAGATTGACAATTTGTCGACCTCTGACTATTTCCTGAAAGACACCTTGCTATACAAGCTTGGACAATTTTGTGTACCGACCGGTGAGCATCGACAACAACTCATTTGGGACGCGCACTATAGCAAGACAGCAGGACACTTTGGAGTAACAAAGACACTTGCTATCCTCCATAAGTATTTCTTTTGGCCTACACTTAAAATTGACGTCAACAAGTACATTCGATAATGCATGGTTTGTGCCATTGCTAAACCGCCTAATCGACGATAGGGATTGTACACACCTCTACCAGTTCCTAGTTGACCATGGGAATATATTTCTATGGACTACTTGACGGGATATCCTAATACCAAACATAAATATGACACAATATTAGTAGTAGTTAACATATTTTCCAAGATGCACATTCTCATTCCATGTAAGAAGACCATGACATCGCAGCAGACTGGTTAACTCTTCTTCACACATGTTTGGAAACACTTTGGTTTACCGACAACCATGACTTCCGACCAAGATGCCAGATTCGTAAGCATATTTTGGAACAAACTTTGGAAATAGCTGGACACACGACTCTCATTGTCAGCAGATTTCCATCCTCAGTGATAATAGCAAATATTGTAGGGACGTGTCTACTCTAGATATGCTATCTTACTAAGAAGTGGTGAGTTTCTATGTCATAAATGAAATGATTAATACAAACTTTTTAAGATCTATATTCAACCATTAAACATTCATTAAGATCTAAATCCATTTGAGGATTCAACTCAATCATAATAAGCAAAATTCAAACCCTTGAATGGAAAAAACTTGAATAATTTCATATTAAAACAAGGAAGAAGATACATATTTACCATGGATCTTGGTGTGCATCCTCTCTCCATTGCCATGAACTATCCTTCCTATACCCTTTCCTTTGATGAAGATAAGATATCCTTTCTTCAGAATCTCTCCAGCATGCCTTTGCTCCTCTTTTCCTCCCTTTACCATGCCCCAGATGCCTTTCTTTTATAGCATTGGGAAATGGGATTTCAAGTTACTCTTTTCAATGTGGGATAATCCCTTTTGATTATTTTCTCTTAAAAAACCCACGCTCCATAGTTTATTAAGTGTTTTTCACAACTTAGTATATTTAAGTACTCCTTAATGCATTTTTGTGCATTTCTTCTCACTATCTGGCTGTTAGAGCTTTGATTTGAGCTTTTGGTGAGCAATTCAATCACTGAACTTTGTTTCTATTAAGCTCCTTCATTATTTATTCAATCTTTCCAGTTATGGAAGTGGTGATTAGATCACAGAGGATTTTTCTCTCTAGTACTTGTTTTTGTATTCATGTTGCGGGCGAATGGTAAAAGTATGCTTCCACCCTCACCTGGTTATGGGTGTTAATTTGATTGTTAACAGATGCCCCCTAATGTGTGAGGTCTGAAGCAGAGCTAAGCGCTGAAATACATTACATATTTTTATACTGATACTCTTTATTGATCAAAGCAAGGATGAGGATAGGATAGTTCACCGACGTATGATTTAGGATCACACCTGCAAGTCAAACATAGCAATTTCTCAAATATATATAAAATATTCCTTAGGCAGGCATACCCATGCTTAGCAGTAAACAAGCATGGCCACGAACAATACACAGTGGATCCATGTTAAAAGTAAAATTTTCAGAAGTGTAAACATGCACTTTGGTGAGTGTGAGAACAAGGTCTTCATCGGACTTCTAACATGGTAGTTTAATCTTGCGCAGCTCGGGCAGTGCATTGATGAGTGATACAACTATTTTTCCCAAGGTCTTCAATACAAATCGACAATAGTATGAGTTTATATCATGCGAATAAATGAGCTAATGTCGAGCATAATAAAACACCATATGATTACCGGTTATTGATGTATACCGTTAACAGATGCAAAGAGACCCACCGATAATGATGATGTACTCTAAGGTACTGATTACAAACTAGCAAGTGTGAATAGATGTTCTGAAGTCGAGCACTTGTAGAATAAAACAATCAGGGGTCATTGATGTATACCCACTGTCATTTGCGAGGAAACCTGCCACTAATGGCTGCAAGATCCAAGGTACTCCTGGGCTTCTAGATCCATTTCCTAGATGATGATTTGGTGTCGATAGGAATAAATCCATCGGAAGGAGGGCATTAATGCATCCCACATCAACCAATACGAAACAAAGATCAATAGTTTGATATAATTTGGTAGAACTACGAGAGCCAACAATGTATACTGACACAAGGAAGACCGACATGATTGGTCAGGAATATTTGAGGAATGGCCGACTCTGTTTGAACTTCCCTTGAACACATAACACGATGCATAATGGACACTTGGAAACATAAGACTTTGAGTAAATGACTTTAATGAAATCCGCCAATGCTAGATGCATTAACGGAAGCTCCATAGGTGACGGGAAGGATAACCCTACGGTGGAGGATCGCTCAAAATACTGGTACAGTTTCTTAAGGAAAATGTAGATGGTGTACTGATAGTGGAGAACAAATTATGTGTCGTGTTCAAGGGCGACAAGGACTGACTGTTGCCGTTTTCTTCAATATTATACTATGAAATGATTCAATTTTTTCCTTTTTTGGATCTTTGTGTTTTTTATTTTTATGCTTTTTTGTTTTATCATGTTGAAAAAGAATAAAGAATTCTATAATACATGGGAGGGAATGAGTGTTGCACGGGCATACACCTATTCTTCAAGGGCACGGGTCAGGCCAAGGCAAATAATCATATTGCAAACAAGGGTTGAGCTAGTTGTGCACACTCTTACAAATGTTCCCTCCATGGGTAGGCTATCTGAAGCAGGATTATGTGTCGACGAACGGTGAAGTAATACCATGTGACTGAGGTTATCCAATTTGGTGAAATGGCCAAGTAGGAATGGTTCAATGAGGTTTACTTAAGCTTGAGTCTTGTGAAAAATGCCAAAATCATATATCATCATGAATCATGGTCTGTCTCAACTACCTGAATCAAATAGTTCAAATAGTCAAAGTCTTAAAGTCCTGAAATCAAAACCATTTCACTACCCAACAATTTAGTTAGAAACTGGTTCAAATGTGCATTTAATATCTAAAAAGATAGCCAAACTTGAGGAATTATGCATCTTTCTATTATGCAGCCGATGTATGAGAGGAAGCATCCTCTTTCAGCTTGAATTTATAGAAGCTGTGAACCTTTAGTCTTTGATCTACTAGTTGTGGGTTAGTTTTGATGTCGAACTAGAAAATTTTTAAACAGTTTCCCATGTTTTCGAATTTTTTTCATTTTTTATGAAATTTTTTGGGTGTTATCTGTAAGAAAAAGAATCAAAAAGAGAAAAGTATTTACACTATTCTTTTTGGTGTGTGCAAAATTTACACACTTTTTGGGTTATGATGTAAGCTAGGTTATTTTGGTTTTACTTATGTCCTTAAATGACGTGTTCAATTAAATTGGCCATGAAATAATGTAAATGCTTGCTTTTTGGTATGATGTTAAGACTTAGATGCCAATCAAGTACATAGTTGGCCAAAGAATCAACCAAACTATTCAGACTTCCAGGAACGTGTATATATTCAATAAACTCGAAATGACACTCTAAAAGACATACTCATAGAAACTTTCTAAATAGTGTAGGATGTTGAACCTGATACTCACCATTTAACTGGGATACAACTAATTCTGAGTCCAGTTTGACGATTATTTGTCGGATGCCAAGGGTGATAGCCTCGACAAGAAGCTCAATGTGTGTGCTATATTCTGCAACATTGTTGGTTGCAAATACGAGAAAAATGCCTCCTGAACTAAGAACTTCGTTATTAGGTGTGAAAACGACCCATGCGGTGGAAGCAATGTTCTGAGAACTACGGCTGGCACCATCCACATATCCCAAATATGTGAAAGATTCTTCTGCCATCTGTCAAAGTGACAATGCCAAGCAAGATAAGTGTGTGCCCGAAATAACTAATGTACAAAAGTTTATACAAAGAATACAACATAATACAACAAAGGTTGCGAGGAATCAGTGCCTACACGAAGTATTTATTTAGATAGAGACCATTTCTGATCTCCGACATAGGTTCCCCATCATAACTGATCAATTCATAAGCTCCTCTCGGTAATACAGTTTTGACTACAAGTGGGCCAAACCATTTTGGTATAAACTTCCCTTCTTCGATTTTGTCCTGGTTTTGGTCATAAACTAAAACCAAATCTCCTTCAGAAAAGACTCGGGGATAGGTAGATTTGTCATATTGTGTTTTAACCCTTTTCTTGTGTGTTTCTACATTTATAGAGGCTTCCCTTCTAGTTTCATCAAGAGAATGAAGATGGAGAAGCCTTTCTTCTTCTGCAGAAGTGTAAGGTAAGAGTTCGACGGATATTTCTAATGATGGGATTTTGCATTCAATCGGCAACACAACTTCCTCTCCATAAACCAGTTGGAAAGGAGTGAATCCAGTTGCAGTTTTAGCACTGGTATAGTAAGCCCAAAGAGAGGTGAACAACATTAAGTGCCAGTTAGTTTTGTTCTTGTCAATTGTCCTCTGTAACATGGTTTTCAAAACCTTGTTGATGGCTTCAACTTGTCCATTAGCTCGAGGGTAATATGGTTGTTGATGTATATGTAACTTCAGAATGTATTTCACCTATGTATTTCATCTATGTATATTGTACTCTTATAGAGATGTGTTATTCCTCTGTAAGGAAGTGTCATCATTTCTATTGACAAGTGTCGCAAGTGTGTTAACTTGCCGATGGGTTATTAGTTCACCATGTGTGGGGTCGGCCCTGATTAAGTTAACCATGGGTTATTACACCAAGCTAGACAAGTCGGCCCCATTAGTTTATTGGGCAGGACAGGACAAGTATAAACAAATATCGGGATATCTCTATTTGGACATCTCATTACGCACTTCTACATCACTCGAAAAGTGGCGCACAAGTGAGGAGGAGGATCATCTGCTAGGAGAAGACTATCTCTTGTACTTGGGTTGTACTTTGGTTGTATTATTGCTCTATCTATCTCTGAGGAAGTTGTTGGGTTTTTCACCTTAGAGTTTTCCCCACAGAAACTCTGTGTGTCTATTGTCTCTAATGTTTGCCTCTTGTTATGATTGACATGATTGACATGCTTGATATGTTGGACATGTGATTCTCTCAGTAAAGATCCTAAAGTATATTGAATTAATGCTCAAAATTAACATGGTATCAGAGCTTCCCTGAGAAAAAGTCATTGTGCAGTGGTGAAAACTAGGGTTTCTTGTTTATTGGGTTTCTCTCCACATATTTTGGAAACACAGTAAGGTAGATTGACTCTACTAATCAAGGAGAATCTATCTATCCAATCAGAATTCAATTCTAAGCACTTTCAGTTTTGGCCCTAAAAATTAGGGTTTCCACAAAAATAGGAATTTCTGAACTCTGAAGACATAGCTGGAAGCTACTTGGAAAAATCGAAGTTTAGAGCTTTGGATCGAGATTTTTGGTTGGGTGAAGCTCCAGGAAACTCAAACCCTAATTCAAGGTCCTCCCTAGTGAATTCGGGAAGACTAAAAGGCATTTATGAAGGGTGAAACTTTGCAGATCTCAAATTCTGAATATACCAGGCTGATTAGCTCATCAAGGTGCATCTTTCTATCCTTTCAGAAAGTTGAAATTCACATTTTGAATTTTTAGGGTTTCTCTACCAAACCCTAATCCGGGACCAGATCCAATTTTCAACAAATCAAGTGGTAAGACCTATATCTTCTCTATTTCCATTTGAAGTATTCTTTAAGATGTCTCACCACACCAATCTTGAGTACAAGCTTGAAGGGGCTGATAAATTCCGAGCATGGAAGTATAGGATTGGGCTAATCCTGGAAGAAAATGAGTTGGACACTTATATAAGTGAAGAGGTCCCTATCCCAAAGGGAGAAGAGGCTAAGGCTCTTCACAAGAAGAACTTGGTCAAGGAAAAGAGAACATTGTTGATTCTATCAAGGACCATCTCATCCCACATGTGTCATCTCTGAAGACACCCAAAGAGATGTTTGATTCCCTGACCATGCTATTTGAAGGGAAGAACATAAATCAGAAGATGACCCTGCGGAACCAATTGAAAGGGGTAAAGCTTCAGAATGGAGAGACCATTCAATCTTATTTTTCTAAGGTCTCTCAGATCAAGGAACAACTTGAAGCTGTGGATGAAATTGTGTACAATGGCGAAGTTGTCATGACCACACTAAATGGCCTACCTAGGTCATGGGATTCCTTTATCCAAGGAATCTATGCAAGAAAGAAGTTGGTCTCCTTTAGTAGACTGTGGGAGGAATGTTCACAAGAAGAGGCTAGGTTCGTATCCCAAGAAGAAAAGATGGGAAGTGAAGATCAATCTCTCGCAGCTCACACCAAAAGAAGCAAGCCTAAGAAGGAGCACTCTCAGCACAAGAGATCCACTCACTATCATCAAAAGAGTAAGAAGGATCTAAGGTGCTTTACATGTAATGAGAAGGGTCACTTTGCTGCAGATTGTCCCAAGAACAAAAGGGACAACAACAACAACAACTTCAACAACAAGAAGAAGAACAAAAAAATGAAATATCATGCTCATGCTGTCGAGGATGATGAATCCCCCAGGAAGAAGGCTAGAGAAGAAAGTGATGACTCATCAAGCGAAGATGAATATGTTCTAATCTCTACTCTCATAGGTACTATTTCTCATGGTTGTAATGATTGGTTAATTGACAGTGGGGCTTCTAAACACATGACTGGGTTCAAAGAATCTTTTGTAAATTTATCTGAACATGAATCACCCCATAAGGTGAAACTTGGGGATGATTATCAATACCCTATCAAAGGAAGTGGGGAATCCTCCTACAATTTAGACTCTGGGAAGTCTTTGAAGATGAAAGATGTTTTATTTGTACCTGGGCTCAAGAAGAACCTACTCTCCATCTTTGCATTGGATGCAAAAGGCATGAGGGTTTAATTTGTAGATGGCCAAGTCCTAATGTGGCCAAAGGGTAAAACTATTGATGATGCAGTGGTGATTGTAGAGCAAGAGGGAGGATTGTACAAATTGAAGGGACAACTTGAACATGCCATGGTACATGAATCCATGCAGCCAAGTGAACTTTGGCATCAAAGGCACTCTATGTGTCTATTGTCTCTTATGTTTGCCTCTTGTTATGATTGACATGATTGACATGATTGATATGATTGATATGCTGTACATGTTATTCTATCAGTAAAGAGCCTAGAGTATATTGAATTAATGCTCAAAATTAACATGGTATCAGAGCTTCCCTGAGAAAAAGACATTATGTAGTGGTGGAAACTAGTGTTTCTTATTTATTGGGTTTCTATCCACAAATTTTGGAAAAGCAGTAAGGTAGATTGACTCTACTCATCAAGGAGAATCTATCTGGCCAATCAGAATTCAATTCTGGGCACTTTCCGTTTTGGCCCTAAACATTAGGGTTTCCACAAAAATAGGAATGTCTGAAATCTGAAGACATAGCTGGAAGCGCCTTGGAAAAATAAAAGTTTAGAGCTTTGGATCGATATTTTTGGTTGGGTGAAGCTCTGGGAAACTCAAACCCTAATTCAGGGTCCTCCCTAGTGAATCCGGGAAGACTAAAAGGCATTTATGAAGGGTGAAACTTTGCAGATCTTAAATTCTGAATATACCAGGTTGATCAGCTCATCAAGGCGCATCTTTCTATCCTTTCAGAAAGTTGAAATTCACATTTTGAATTTTTAGGGTTTCTCTACCAAACCCTAATTCGGGACCAGATCCAATTTTCAACAAATCAAGTGGTAAGACCTATATATTCTCTATTTCCATTTGAAGTACTCTTTAAGATGTCTCACCACACCAAGCTTGAGGACAAGCTTGAAGGGGTTGATAACTTCAGAGCATGGAAGTATAGGATTGGGTTAATCCTGGAAGAAAATGAGTCGGACACTTATATAAGTGAAGAGGTCCCTGTCCTAGAGGGAGAAGAGGCTAAGGCTCTTCACAAGAAGAACTTGGTCAAGGCAAAGAGAATCATTGCTGATTCTATCAAGGACCATCTCATCCCACATGTGTCATCTTTGAAGACACCCAAAGATATGTTTGATTCCTTGACCAAGCTATTTGAAGGGAAGAACATAAATCGGAAGATGACCCTGCGGAACCAATTGAAAGGGGTAAAGCTTCAGAATGGAGAGACCATTCAATCTTATTTTTCTAAGGTCTCTCAGATCAAGGAACAACTTGAAGCTATGGATGAAATTGTGGACAATGGAAAAGTTGTCATGGCCACACTAAATGGCCTACCTAGGTCATGGGATTCCTTTATCCAAGGAATCCGTGCAATAAACAACTTGGTCTCCTTCAGTAGACTATGGGAGGAATGTTCACAAGAAGAGGCTAGGCTCGTAGCCCAAGAAGAAAATATGGGAAGTGAAGATCAAGCTCTCGCAACTCACACCAAAAGAAGCAAGCCTGAGAAGGAGCACTCTCAGCACAAGAGATCCACTCACTATCATCAAAAGAATAAGAAGGATCTAAGATGCTTCACATGTAATGAGAAGGGTCACTTTGCTATAGATTGTCCCAAGAACAAAAGGTACAACAACAACAACAACTTCAACAACAAGAAGAAGAATAACAAAAGGAAATATCATGCTCATGCTACCGAGGATGATGAATCCCCCAGGAAGAAGGATAGAGAAGAAAGTGATGACTCATCAAGCGAAGAGGAATATGTTCTAATCTCTACTCTCACAGGTACTATTTCTCATGGTTGTAATGATTGGTTAATTGAGAGTGGGGCTTCTAATCACATGACTGGGTTCAAAGAATCTTTTTGTAAATTTATCTGAACATGAATCACCCCATAAGGTGAAACTTGGGGATGATTATCAATACCCTATCAAAGGAAGTGGGGAAGCCTCCTACAATCTAGACTTTGGGAATTCTTTGAAGATGAAAGATGTTTTATTTGTACTTGGGCTCAAGAAGAACCTACTCTCCATCTCTACATTGGATGCAAAAGGTGTGAGGGTTTCATTTGTAGATGGCCAAGTCCTAATGTGGCCAAAGGGTAAAACTATTGATGATGCAGTGGTGATTGGAGAGCAAGAGGGAGGATTGTACAAATTCAAGGGACAACCTGAACATGCCATGGTACATGAATCCATGGAGCCAAGTGAACTTTGGCATTGAAGGCTTGCACATGTGCACTATAGAGAACTACCAATTTCAAGCAAAGCTGTAGAAGGTCTTCTTGAAATCAAGTCAAAGCATGAAGGTGTTTGCAAAGGATGTGCAAAAGGAAAGAACATTAAGAAGGAATTTCCAAGCAGTGAAAGCAAAGCAAAAGGGATCTTGGAAATTATCCACTCCGATGTATGCAGTCCAATGTCATCCACTTCACTAAGCGGGTATGTATACTATGTCTCTTTCATTGATGATTTCTCCAGGAAGACTTGGGTCTACTTCTTGAAAAACAAAGATGAAGTATTTGATAAGTTCAAGGAATTTAAAACCTTGATGGAGAATCAAACTGACAAGAAGATCAAGACATTTAGATCTGACAATGGTGGTGAATTCACTTCAGGTGATTTCAAGAAACTATGCAGTGATTCAGGAATTAAGAGGGAGTTGACTACTCCTTACAATCCACAACAGAATGGAGTTGCAGAAAGAAAGCATAGAACAATCATGGAAGCAGCACGTGAAATGCTTCATGACCAAGATCTGCCTATGCATCTATGGGTAGAAGTAGCTAGGATAGTTGTGTATGTGTAGAACAGAACACCCATGGGAGCTTCAGTAGAAGGAAATATAATATCACGCTCATTCATATTGCGGTATTAAATATTCATGAAAACCTAAAAATTATATTGCTTATATATTAAGGGGAAAGGGGTTTTTTTTTATTTAATGTAACAATACAAAAATACTTTGGGGTCTTTTTTATATGGGCAGGCTGACAAATATCTTCCAAAAGGAGATGGCGGGATCACGGCCGGATGAGAAATCGGGTTGAGGTAAGGCTTGGGATTACTAGTACGCAGGGAAATCGCATCTTGAGGCATGCTTGAGGCCAGGGGTTTCATGGTGAAGTGGGTTTCCAGTCGATCATAGTCGAGAGACAGTGGTCATTAACAACCAATTGTTACCAATAGCACTCAACCAGTTGTTACCAATAGACTTGGGTGGATCTAAGCCTCCAGGTCCTCTTATAGGTCCTTGATAGGCCTTGGGGGATTGAATACCCAACCACTTGTGCCTATTACAGGCCTTAGGAGGTTTAGTGAGCCTCCTAGAGCTTGTTATAGGCCCTAGGGGCTTGGATACCTATCCCACAACAGGCTTAGTCCGCGATTGGGGAACTGCAACATGCAATCTAAATGTTGTACTATGTGCATTGGCTCTAGTGACATACAAAAAGTGATCTCCTATCTCTTCATTAGACCATTAGATGTTGCAAATCATAAGGATATGTGGTTGAGTAATTGCATTGTGGGTGAAGTAATGTGCATCCACAATATACATCAAAAGAAGCAAGGTGCATTGTAGAATGCATCTGGGGTCATAAGAGGGGTATCATATCAATATACTATGTAGAAATATAAAGGGGTATAAAAAATGCTAATGAAAAAATTGATACATACAATATCTAGTCAAAATAGGGTTTTTTTTAAAATTGGGAAGGCATATTGGGAGGGGCTTAAAAAAACGATTTTGGAAGGTATTTTCCAATACTTAGTGAAATTAGGGGTATTTTTTCATATGCCACGAACGAACGTGCTATGATAGCAGTTTATTGAGTGAAGCCCTCGTGAGAACACCTCACAATATATTGGACAACAAGACACCAGAAGAGGTCTTCTTTGGTAAGAGACCTGAAGTCAGCCATCTCAGGATATTTAGTTGCCTAGTATATACACATGTTCCAAAGGAAAAGAGGACAAAGCTAGATCCTTCAGGAAATAAGGGTATCTTTGTGGGTTACAGTGAAAGCTCGAAGGCTTACAGAATATACTTTCCAGGGTTCAAGAAGATTGATGTCAGCAAGGATGTAACATTTGATGAAAAATCAGCATTCATCAAATCAAGGAAGACACCTATTAAAGATCATGATGAACCAAAGGAAACCAGATTTCAAGACACTACCATGACCGAAGCAATTCCAGATGCTAATCGTGAAATTGAAGACCCGCAAGAACCTGTAGATCCACCTCATGAGAAGGACTCTCACAAGAGGAAACCTGCATGGGCTAGAGAGCTCATTCAAGATGCAGAAAGATATGGCATTCCAGAAGAAGAACACAGAGCAAAGAAGAGAACTAGATCACATACCAGCTATGTTTCTTTACTCTGTGATATTATGAACAAAGAACCTTCCAGTTATGAAGAGGTAGTGGAAAAGAAAGAATGGAAGGATGTCATGGTCGAGGAATATCAGTCGATCATGAAGAATGATGTTTGGGATGTGGTCCCAAGACCTAATGGGAAGTCTGTTGTGACTTCCAAATGGATCTACAAGATCAAGCATGATGCGTATGGCAGCATAGAGAAATACAAAGCGAGATTTGTAGCTCGTGGCTTCTCCCAGAAAGAAGGAATTGACTATGAAGAAACTTTTGCTCTTGTAGCCAGATACACTTCTATTAGATTAGTACTTGCTCTGGTTGCAGTGATGAAATGGAAGATACACTAGATGGATTTCAAGACTGCTTTCTTGAATGGTGTAGTTGAGGAGGAAGTATATGTGGAGCAGCCACTTGGTTTCGAGACACATGACAGGAAGTCATATGTGTGCAGGTTGAAGAAAGCCTTGTATGGCTTGAAGCAAGCTCCTAGGACTTGGTATGGTAGGATAGTTAGCTTTCTATCCAGTTTGGGCTTTACCAAGAGTAAAGCGGATTCCAACCTTTACTACAAGGTTGAGAAAGACAATCTTGTGATACTACTGTTGTATGTAGATGATCTATTTGTAATAGGTAATGATATTTTGATTGCCGATACCAAGAGGAAGCTTGCAGCCGAGTTTGAGATGAAGGACTTCGGGATGATGCACTATTTTGTAGGCATGGAGGTGTGGAAAAGTACAAATGGAATCTTCCTTGGACAAGGGAAGTATGCAGTGGAGATCCTAAAGAGGTTCGGGATGATGGAATGCAAGGCCATGGCCACACCTATGGCATCGAACCTAAAGCTTCTGTTTGATGCTTCATTTGATCCGGTTGATGTTACAGTGTATCTTAAAATGATTGGGTCCTTGACGTACCTGATGAACACAAGACCAGATATTTGCTTTGTGGTGAACACATTGAGCCAGTTCCTGACAGATCCCAGAGGTGTTCACCTGGTTGCTGTAAAGCATATTCTGAGGTACTTGAAGGGTACAATTGATTATGGGCTCAAGTATGATGCGAATCAAAAGTTTAACCTACAGGGTTATGTTGATTCAGATTGGGCAGGAAGTGTTGCAGATAGGAAGAACACTTATGGTTGTTTCTTCAGTATGGGATCAGGTGTGATCTCTTGGTTTAGCAGGAAGTAGTCCTGCGTAGCACTGAGTACAGTCGAAGCAGAGTATGTTGCAGCTTGTTCGGCTAGTTGTGAGGTAGTATGTCTCCGGAAGCTACTGTCTGAGTTATTTGATCTCCCATTGGATGCTACTGGTATCTTTTGTGACAACCAGAGTTGTGTGAATCTGTCTAAGAACCCGGTGTTCCACGACAAGTCGAAGCACATTGAGATCAAATATCGCTATATTAGGAATATGGTGCAGAGAGGAGCAGTGAAGCTCCTATATGTTGCAATGGATGAGCAGGTTGTGTATGTGCTGACGAAACCACTAGCCAGAGTGAAGTTTGAGTACTTCAGAGAGAGTCTTGGTGTTCTTCAGATTGATGACACTTCGAGGAAGAAGTGATGGACACATTTGCTGGAGCCATTCCAAGCATGGTGAGAGGAGGATCCTTCCCATGGCTGTGGATATAAGCACTGGATGATGAGCATCAGGACGATGTTCTAGTTTATGCTCTGTATGATCAGGTTGATAATTTATATATGTATGTATGCATCATGTTGGATGCTGGATATGATCAGTTGGATCATTTATATATATGTATGTATGCATCATGTTGGATGCTGGATATGATCAGTTGGATCATTTATATGTATGTATGTATGCATCATGTTGGATGTTGGATATGATTAGTTGGATCATTTATATGTATGTATGTATGTATGCATCATCTTGGATTTTGGATATGATCAGGTGGATCATGTATGTCGATATGTATCAGGTATGATCAAGTGGATCATGTGTTTGTATATGTATCAGGTGGATACATTGTATGATTAGGTAGATCATGTATGATGATATGTATCAGGAAGATGCTGTGTATGCATCAGATGGATGCATTGTATGATCAGAATGATCATAGATGATGAGCTTCGGGATGTTGCTCTAGATGACATGCATTAGGACGATGCAGTGATGATGATCAGGATGATCATGTGTACGTCAGGATGATGTATGGTGAGTATCAATATGATACTCTGTGGCCGTGGAATAGGTTGTGTAAATGAGCATGTCTGGGAGATCCTATAGGTCGGAGTTGTGTACCTGTAATAGCCCGGGATGCTCTTTCGAGGAATTTCTCTGGGAGGACATATAATAGTGCCCTTGGAGATCCTATAGGTCAGATTTGTGTACCCGTAACAACCTGGGATGCTCTTTTGAGGCATTGCTCTGGGAGGACATATAATAGCGCCCTGGGAGATCCTATAGGTCAGAGTTATGTGCCTGTAATAGCCTAGGATGCTCTTTTGAGGTTTTTTCCTATGGCATATAATAGCATCCTCGGAGATCCTATAGGTCGGAGTTGTGTACCCGTAACAGCCTGGGGTGCTCTTTCTAGGTTTTTCCATGACCACATATAATAGTGCCCTAGGATATCCTATAGGTCGGAGATGTGTGCCCGTAATAGCTTGAGATGCTCTTACGAGGTTTTGTGATGACCACATATAATAGCGCCCTGGGAGATCCTATAGGTCGGAGCTGTGTTCCCGTAATAGCCTGAAATGCTTTTGCGAGGTTTTGTGGTGGGTTCACATGTAATCTATCCCTGGGAGATCCTATAGGTTGGAGTTGTGTGCCCGTAACAGCCTGGGATGCTCTTGTGAGGTTTTGTGATGCACATAATAAGTCCTGAGAATTCCACAGTATGGCCAGTGATGATGAAGACCTATAGGTGGTGGGCCTACATCCAGTATGAAAAAGGACTGGCTCTATAGAACTTCCTATGATGAGTAGATTTAGAGATTGATTGAGATAACAGCAGCAGTGACGACGATGATGATTTGAGGACGATGATTTGCTAATGATGATCCAGAGAAGAAGACTTGTGCTAGCAGATCTATGTCGAGAAATACCTTCCTAGTTAAGAGGGAGTGTTGATGTATATGTAACTTTGGAATGTATTTCACCTATGTATTTCATCTATGTATATTGTACTCTTATAGAGATGTGTTATTCCTCCATAAGGAAGTGTCGTCATTTGTATTGACAAGTGTATCAAGTGTCGTAACTTGCCGATGGGTTATTAGACCACCATGTGTGGGGTCGACACTGATTAAGTTAACCATGGGTTATTAGACTAAGCTAGATAAGTCGGCCCCATTAGTTTATTGGGCAGGACGGGACAAGTATAAATAGAGATCAGGAGATCTCTATTTGGACATCTCATTACTCACTTCTACATCACTCGGAAAGTGGTGCACATGTGAGGAGGAGGATCATCTACTAGGAGAAGACTATCTCTTGTACATGGGTTGTACTTTGGTTGTATTATTGCTCTATCTATCTCTGAGGAAGTTGTGGGGTTTTTCACCTTAGGGTTTTCACCATGGAAACTCTGTGTGTCTATTGTCTCTTATGTTTTCCTCTTGTTATGATTGACATGATTGACATGCTTGATATGATTGATATGTTGTACATGTTATTCTCTCAGTAAAGATCCTAGATTATATTGAATTAATGCTCAAAATTAACAATGGCAAGGAAAAGTCCTGCTGCAATCCTAACCAGTCGGTAAGTTCATCCATGAAGGAAATCCGAAAATGACTTTCGTTATTAGTAATGATCTCTTTGGGTACACAAAACCTTGCTATCACATGATTGAAAAGAAAATAAGCTGCAGTTTTACCCATGCAATTGAAAGTAGGCATCGCCTCAGCCCAATTGGTGAAGTAGTCCACTGCTACGATGATCTAGTGGTGGCCATTAGCTGAAGGCAGGTTGAATGTCATAAAATCAATAGCCCAATTGGAAAAAGGACCCACGGTTACTACAAGGTGTAAGAGAGCAGGATGTGCGAGCATTTTTCTTGTGTAGATTTGGCAAGGGTGACAATTTTTAACCAAATTAATGCAATCTTTGAATGTTGTAGGACAAAAGTATCCTGCACGCAAGATTTTTTGGAAAGTTTCCAACCCAGAAAGGTGACCACAACATGCCCCAACATGAAAATCATTCAGAATCTGTTCAGCTTCCTTGTGTACTAAACAACGTCTTAAGATCATGTCTATTCCTCAACGGTACAAAGTATCTCCTATGATGTATCTTCGTGATTGGTGTCGAATGCGACGTCGTTCAATGCTAGAAAACTAAGGGTCAATCCTTTGGGTTTGAAGATATATGATGAATGTTCCATACCAAGGATTAGAAGTTGCTATGAGGAACATATGTTCATCTGCTCAAGTTTGAACAGATGTAGTATCCTCCTTCTCTAACGGTAACTTAGACATCAGTTCGGCAAATTCCAACGATTTTTTGGCTTTAGCATTTTTGAATTCAAGGTCAAATTCTTGCAAAATTACTATCCATTTTGAATATTTTCCACCAATGATATGGCAGGACAAAATGTGTTTCATGGGGTTCATTTCAGCCACGATGTTCGCTTTTCTTGGAAGTATGTAATGTCTAAGTTGTTGGACGGCATGAACTGTCGTCGAGGCCAAATTTTCAACATGGGAATATCTCAACTCGGCACCTGCAAGGCCCTTGCTAAGATAGTAAATAACGTGCTCTTGTGAAGGTTTGTCTTCTTGCGCCAATACCATTCCTATGGTGGAACTAGATGCTGCTAAATATAGTAAAGAATCTCTCCTATAGTTCGGTGGACTAAGTACCAGGGCAGAGACCAAAGTTTTCTTTACAATATCAAATGAGCATTAAGATTGGTCATCCCATATGAATAGTGCATCTTTTTTTAGGAGACACATGAAACCTTTAGCTTTTTCAGTGAAATCTTCGACAAATATTCTTAAGAAGTTAGCTTTCCCTTGAAGGCTTTAAATTTGAGTGATTGTTTTGGGGGAAGGCAACTAAAGATCACCTCAACCTTGATGGGATAGACCATGATCCCCTTTTGGTACACTACGAACCCAAGTAACCTCCCATAGTCCACACAAAACATGCATTTATGTGGATTTAACCTAATGTTGTACTTGCAGCAGCGCACAAAGATGGCTTGTAAATGGGAACTATGTTCATCTCTCCTTTTAGATTTAGTTGCCAAGTCATCAAGATAAACCTCAACGATTTTCTTAATGTCATGAAATGCGTATGACATAGCTCTTTGAAAAGTAGCTCCGACGTTTTTAAGGCCGAATGGCATTTTCCGATAAGCGAAGGTCCCCCAAGGGCATATGAAAGCTGTCTTATGTTGGTTTTCCTATTTTATCTGTATTTGGTTGTAACAGGAGAATCCATCCATAAATGAAAAGATTTCATTTCTAGCACATTTGTTTATAATATGATCGATAAAAGGTGTGGGATAGTTGTCTTTGGGACAAGCCAAATTTAAATCCCTAAAGTCAGTACAGACCTGGATAGTTCCTTGTTTTTTTAAACCGGAACGGGGTTGGATACCCATTTAGTTAGAGGAATAGGATAGATGAATCCATCTTTCAATAGCTTTTCGACCTCGACTTTAGTGGCAACGGACTTCTTAGGGTTCACTGGACGTATTTTTTGCCGCACATGTTTAACATTGGGATAGGTTTTGATCTCATGTTCCACAATACTGGGATCGATGCATAACATTTCTTCATAAGACCATGCGAACAAATCATGAAACTCTTTAAATAAAGCAGTATAAAGTTCTATTTCCTCATGAGAACAATCCACACCTATGTTGATGCTCTCAACGATGTCAAGTTTTACGGATATGTCAATTGGGATGGTTTTCAAAATGTTCGCCAAGTTTCCTTCTGAACTCACATTGTGGGTTTAGATAGGGCATTGGTACTTGGTCATATCATCATCAAAGTAAAGATTTTCATGCTTGACTTCTAATGAATCGATTTTGGAAAGAAATGAGGATCTGTGGTGCATATCCTCCTAGGTTCATTCCGAGATGTTCATGACCTCTAGGATGGCTTCATCCAAAGAGAAAGTCTGATCCAGAAGATCGTGGGTACTATGAGAGTTCAAGGCCCAAATAGGTGAAGTATAGGGATCATATTCTGTTGATGTATATGTAACTTCAGAATGTATTTCATCTATGTATTTCATATATATTTATTGTACCCTTATAAGAGATGTGTTATTCCTCTATAAGGAAGTGTCATCATGTGTATTGACAAGTGTCGCAAGTGTGTGTACTTGGCGATGGGTTATTAGACCACCATGTGTGGGTTCAGCCTTGAAATACATATTATATTGTGGATGTACCTAGCTAGACAAGCCAGCCCCATAAGGCCACTAGGCAAACAGGTTAGTATAAATAGAGATCGAGAGATCTCTATTTTGATCATTTGGAAACTCACACTTCTCTCACTCACAAAGTGGTGCACTATTGAGGAGGAGGATCATCTGCTACTAGGAGACTATCTCAGTGTATTTTGGTTGTACTTTGGTTGAGCCATTTCTCTCTCTATCTCTAAGGAAGTTGTGGGGTTTTTCACCTTAGGGTTTTCCCCATGGAAATTCTATGTCTCTTGTCTCTCATGCTTATTGTGATTGCTATGCATTGATATACTGTATATGTTATTCTCTTACTGAAGATACTAGAGTATTGTGAATTAATGCTCAAAATTTAACATGGTATCAAAGCTAACTTGAGAAGAAGACATTTTGCAGTGACGGAAACTTGAGTTTCTTGTTTATTGGATTTCTCTCCATAGTTTTTGGGAAAGCAGTATAGTAGATTGACTCTACTCATCAAGGATAATCTATTTGTCCAATCAGAATTCAATTTTGAGCATTTTTAGATTTGGCCCTAAAAATTAGGCTTTCCACAAAAATAGGAATTTTTGAAATCTGAAGACATAGCTGGAAGCTCCTTGCAAAAATCGAAGTTTAGAGCTTTGGATCAGGATTTTTGGCTGAGTAGATCTCCGGCAAACTCAAACCCTAATTCAGGGCTCTCCCTAGTGAACCCGGGACGACAAAAAGGCAATTTTGAAGGGTAAAGATTTGCTGATCTCAAATTCTGAATACACCAAGCTCATCAGCTCATTAAGGCACATCTTTCTATCCTTTCAGAAAGTTGAAATTCACATTTTGAATTTTTAGGGTTTTTCCGACAAACCCTAATCTAGGTCCAGATCCATTTTTCAGCAATTCAAGTGGTAAGACCTAAATATTTTCTATTTCCATTTGAAGTACTCTTTAAGATGTCTCACCACACCAAGATTGAGGATAAGCTTGAAGGGGCTGATAAATTCCGAGCTTGGAAGTATAGGATTGGGTTAATCTTGAAAGAGAATGAGTTGGACTCATATGTAAAAGAAGACATCCCTATCCCAGAGGATGAAGACGCTAAGATATTGCATAAGAAGAACTTGGTCAAGGCAAAGAGAATCATTGTTGATTCTATCAAAGACCATCTCATACCCCATGTGTCTTCTCTAAAGACACCCAAAGAGATGTTTGACTCTTTGACCAAGCTATTTGAAGGGAAGAACATAAATCGGAAGATGACCCTGCAGAACCAATTGAAAGGAGTAAAGTTTATGAATGGAGAAACCATTCAATCTTATTTTTCAAGGGTCTCCTAGATTAAGGAACAACTAGAAGCAGTGGATGAAATGGTGGAGAATGGTGAAGTTGTGATGACCACTCTAAATGGCCTACCTAGGTCATGGGATTCCTTTATTCAAGGAATTTGTGCAAGGAAGAAGTTGATCTCCTTCAATAGATTGTGGGAAGAATGCTCTCAAGAAGAAGCTAGGCTTGTGGCTCGAGAAGAAAAGATGGGAAATGAAGATCAAGCTCTCATAGCACATGCCAGGAAAGGCAAGTCCAAGAAGGAATCATTTCATAATAGGAAATTTTCACACCACCATTATCATAAAGATAAGAAAGATCTCAGATACTTCAATTGAAATGAGAAGGGACACTTTGCTTCAGATTGTCCCAAGAAGAAGAAATACAACAACAACTTCAACAAGAAGATGAAGAATAACAAAAGAAGATATCATGCTCATGCTGCCGAAGATGATGAACACCCAAAGAAGAAGGCTAGGGCAGAAAGTGATAGTGATGATGACTCATCAAGTGAAGAAGAGTATGTTCTAATTTCTGCTCTCACAAGTACTATCTCCCATGGTTGTAATGATTGGTTGATTAACAGTGGGGCTTCCAAACACATGACTGGGTTTAAGGAATCTTTTGTGAATCTATCTGAACATGAATCACCCCATAAGGTGAAACTCGGGGATGATTATCAATACCAAATCAAAGGAAGTGGTGAAGCCTCCTACAACCTAGATTTTGGAAAATCTTTGAAGATGAAAGAAGTACTTTATGTACCTGGGCTCAATAAGAACTTACTCTCCATCTCTGCATTGGATGCAAAAGGTATGATGGTTGCCTTTGTGGATGGCCAAGTCCTAATGTGTCCAAAGGGAAAGACCATAGATGATGCAGTAGTGATTGGAGAGCAAGAGGGAGGTTTGTATAAATTGAAGGGACAACTTGAACATGCCATGGTACGTGAATCCATGGAACCAAGTGAACTTTGGCATAGAAGACTTGCTCATATGCACTATAGGGCACTTCCAATTGCAAGCAAGGCTGTAAAGGGTCTTCCTGAAATCCAGACCAAACATGAAGGTGTTTGCAAAGGATGTGCAAAACGTAAGAACATTAAGAAGGATTTCCCAAGCAGTGAAAGCAAGGAAAAAGACATCCTGGAAATCATCCACTTAGATGTATGTGGTCCTATGTCATCCAGTTCTTTGAGTGGGTATGTTTACTATGTCTCATTTATTGATAAATTCTCCAGGAAGACTTGGGTATACTTCTTGAAGAACAAAGATGAGGTGTTTGATAAGTTCAAGTAATTCAAAACCTTAATGGAGAATCAAACTGACAAGAAGATCAAAACATTAAGATCCGACAATGGTGGATAATTCACCTTAGGTGACTTCAAGAAGCTTTACAGTGATTCAGGGATTAAGAGGGAGTTGACTACTCCTTATAATCCTCAACAGAATGGAGTTGCAAAAAGGAAGAACAGAACAATCATGGAAGCAGCAAGGGCAATGCTGCATGACTAGGATCTACCTATGCATCTATGGGTAGAAGCAGATAGAACAGCTATATATGTGCAGAACAAAACACCCCACAAGATATTGGACAACAAAACTGCAGAAGAGGTATTTTCTAGTAAGAAAACTGAAGTCATCCATCTCAGAATATTTGGTTGTCCAGTATACACTCATGTCCCAAAGGAAAATAGGACCAAACTAGATCCTTCAGGAAAGAAGAGTATCTTTGTGGGTTACAGTGAAAGCTCGAAGGCTTATAGAATATACTTTCCAGGGTTCAAGAAGATTGATGTCAACAGGGATGTAACATTTGATGAAAACTCAACATTCATCAAATCAAGGAAGGCACCTATCAAAGTTTATGAAGAACCTAAGGAAACTAGATTTCAAGACACTACCATGACTGAAGCAATTCCAGAAGTTGTTCGTGAGTTTGAAGATCCCCAAGAACCTGTAGATCCACCCCGTGAGGATAACTCTCATAAGAGGAAACCTACATGGGCTAGAGAGCTCATTCAAGATGCAGTAAGATTTGGCATTCCATAAGAAGAACACAGAGCAAAGAATAGAACCAGATCACATACCAGCTATGTTGCTTTACTCTATGACATTATGAACAAAGAACCTTCCAGTTATGAAGTGTAATACCCCCAATTCGACCCTTAGGATATATTAGCCTTTAATGTAAATAAGTGTACATGTGATGTATGCTTTCCTAGCGTGGAGCTCAAGGCCAAGGCCCCGCTGGTGAAAGCCTAATTTTATTTAAAGGGCAGGTATTTGATATTTTGATACCGTGTGCTCTTAAGCCATGGAAATTGTAATAGGATGTAAATAAACATCAGGCAATATAAAATGTCCAAAACTGGCTACGGAGGCAACAAATGAGAAGGGGCCACGTGTATCCACTAGGGAGTGGTGAGGGGGCTATGGGAGTGAACCATAGGTTTCCATATGTCTTTATGTGAACCCATTGACTTCCTTAGGTGACATTAATGCCAATTGTAAGGAAGTGGTTGAGATTTCAGCCCATGACTTTGATGGGGTATGGGCAGCCCTGAAATTCGTATGGGAAGGTATGGGCTCTTTTGACTTGTCCCACAAGTCACTCTACATCTTGGGGGTTGCTCCATCCTTATCCCCATTCCATTGTGGAAGTATGGGACATCTTTCTCCATCCAAAAACGAGCTCCCAGCAGTGGGAAAACCAGAAATCGCGACTGTGTGAGAACCCACGTTTTGGGAAGACAAAAACGTCCCAATTTGATATTGGACAGTGAAATCCAATGGGGGATCCATTGGTAGGAACCTTGGGGCGAATTTGGGAGCAATAGCTACCCCAAAATCCTTGGGAAAACCCAGTTTGGAGAGCCCAGAAAATCAGTGACGGATTTGGGGATTGTTTGTGACAGAGTTGTGAGAAATCTAGTTGTGGGTGTATGAACAGAGGATGGGATGGCTGAGTCTAGCTTGAAGTGTATGTGGCTCTGGGATTGAGCTCAGTGGACTAGCATCCTCCTCCATCTCCTATTGCATGCTTGAAAAACCCAACTGGGTGTTGGCTTAGCATGACTGACTGAGTGAAATCCTGACTGTGAGGGCGCCATCTAGTTCCTCCTTAGTGGATACACAGCCCAGCTCGGGGGTGATCTCTCAGCTGAAAGAATACAGGCTGGACAGAGATCTATGGTTGGGTGGAACATTGCTCTCACGTAGCCAGTCGTTTGGGCCATTATAATTCGAGATAAGTATTCTTGATGTTAATTCTATGCCCTGCAAGCATTTTAAATAATGACTGCTGTTTGTATGTTGGATGCATGATGAAACTGTGTGCATATGTATTGTTTAATTCCGCTGTGTTTATATTGAATTGAATCTGCATACATAAGTTTCAAAATGTTAGGAATTTATGTGCAAAAATATTGGGGCTAAATTTACAAAATCTCGGTATGTTGTTAATGTTTCCTTCCCTGTTGTTCTATGGAGAAGGGGACATTACATGAAGAAGCAACGGAAAATAAAGAATGGAAGGATGCCATGGTTGAGGAATACCAATCAATAATGAAGAATGATGTTTGGGATGTTGTCCCAAGACCTAAAGAGAAGTCTGTTGTGACTTCCAAATGGATCTACAAAATCAAGCATGCTGTAGATGGCAGTGTAGAGAAATACAAAGCAAGATTCGTAGCTCGTGGCTTCTCTCAGAAAGAGGGAATAGATTATGAAGAAACGTTTGCACCTATAGCCAGGTATACTTCCATCGGAACAGTACTTGCCCTGGATGCAATAATGAAATGGAAAATATACCAGATGGATGTCAATACTGCTTTCTTGAATGGTGTAGTTGAAGAGGAAATATATGTGGAGAAGCCACTCGGTTTCAAAATACATGACAGGGAGTCATATGTGTGCAGATTGAAGAAAGCCTTGTATGGCTTGAAGCAAGCTCCCAGAACTTGGTATGGTAGGATGGATAGTTTCCTATCTAGTTTAGGCTTTACCAAGAGTAAAGCGGATTCCAACCTTTACTACAAGGTTGAGGAAGGGAATCCTGTGATTCTACTCCTATATGTGGATGACTTATTTGTAACAGGAGATGACAGATTGATTGCAGATACTAAGAGGAAGCTTGCTGCCGAGTTCGATATGAAAGATTTGGGAATGGTGCATTATTTCCTAGGTATGGAGGTGTGGCAGAGTGCAGGTGGGATCTTCCTTGGTCAAGGGAAGTACACAATAGATATCCTGAAGAGATTCGAGATGATGGATTGCAAGGCCATGGCCACACCTATGACATCAAATCTGAAGCTTCTATGTGATGCTTCATCTGAGCCGGTTGATGTCTCTATGTATCGTCAGATGATTGGGTCCTTGATGTACTTGACGAACACAAGACCAGATATTTGCTTTGCGGTGAACACATTGAGCCAGTTCCTGACAGATCCGAGGAGTGTTCACCTGGTTGCTGTAAAGCATGTTCTGAGGTACCTAAAGGGTACAGTGGATTATGGGCTCAAGTATGAAGCGAATCAAAAGTTTAACCTGCAGGGTTATGTTGACTCAGATTGGGCCGGCAGTGCTGCAGATAGGAAGAGCACATCTGGATGCTGCTTCAGTGTGGGATCAGGTGTGATCTCTTGGTTTAGTAGGAAGCAGTCTTGCGTAGCACTAAGTATAGTTGAGGTAGAGTATGTTGCAGCATGTTCAGCTAGTTGTGAGGCAGTATGGCTACAGAATCTACTGTCTGAGTTATTTGATCTCCCGTTGGATGCTACTGGTATCTTTTGTGATAACCAGAGTTGTGTGAAGTTGTCTGAGAACCCAGTGTTTCATGACAGGTCGAAACACATAGAGATCAAATATCACTATATCAGGGATATGGTGCAGAGAGGAGCTGTGAAGCTCCTGTACATTGCGATGGACGAGCAGATTGCAGATGTGTTGACAAAGCCACTAGCTAGTGTGAAATTCGAGTACTTCAGGGAGAGGCTTGGCGTTCTTCAGATTGATGACACTTTGAGGAAGAAGTGATGGACACATTTGCTGAAGCCATTCCAAGCATGTTGGAAGGAGGATCCTTCACATGGTTGTGGATGTAAGCGCTGGATGATGAGCATCAGGATGATGTTCTGGTTTCTGCTTTGTATGATCAGTTGGATTATTTATATATGTATGTATGCATCATGTTGGATAGTGGATATGATCAGTTGGATCATTTATATGTATATGTATGTACGCATCATGTTGGATGTTGGATATGATCAGTTGGATCACTTGTATGTACTTTTGTATATGCATCATGTTGGATGCTTGGACCATGTATCTGTATATGTATCAGGTGGATCATGTATTTGTATTTGTATCAGGTGGATACACTGTATGATTAGGTGGATCATGTATGATGATATGTATCAGGTAGATACTTGGTATGCATCAGGTAGATGCATTGTATGATCAGGATGATCATGGATGACAAGCTTCAGGATGTTGCTCCAGATGACATGCAGCAGGATGTTGCAGTGATGATGATCAGGATGATCATGTGTACATTAGGATGATGTATGGTGAATATCAGGTTGATACTCTGTGGTCGTGGAACATGTTGTGCAGATAAGCATGTAATTTGTGCCCTGGGAGATTTGCAGATAGTCTTTCGAGGTTTTGCCTATGGCATATAATTTGCACCCTGGGATATCTAGCAAATGCTCTTTCGAGGTTTTGCTTGGGAGGACATATAATTTGTGCCTTGGGATATCTGAAGATAGTCTTTCGAGGTTTTTCCTATGGCATGTAATTTGTGCCCTGGGATATCTGGCAGATGCTCTTTCGAGGTTTTGTCCTCTGTCATGTAATTTGTGCCCTAGGAGATCCGATAGGTTGATCCATGTGCTCATAATCAGTCCTGGGATCCTCTTTCGAGGTTTTTCCATGACCACATGTAATTTGTGCCCTGGGAGATCTAATAGGTTGAGCCTTATGCTCTTAATCAGTCCTGGGATGCTCTTTCGAGGTTTTGTGGTGACCACATGTAATGTTTTCCCTGGGAGATCCAATAGGTTGAGCCTTGTGCTCGTAATCAATCTTGGGATTCTCTTTCGAGGTTTTGTGGTGGGGTCACATGTAATAAGTCCTCGAGATCTGGACAGGATGAAAAAGTCCTCAGATGCTCTTTAGGGTTCTTGCTAGTCAAGAGACTCTTTTAAGGTTTTGTGACGCACATAATAAGTCTTGAGATTTCCACAGTATGGCCAAGTGATGACGAGGACCTGCAGGTGGTGGGCCTACATCCAGTATGAAAAAGGACTCGCTCTGTAGAACTTCCTATGACGAGTAGAGTTAGAAATTGGTTGAGATAGCAGCAGCAGTGATGATGATGATGACGATGCATCGATGATGATGATCCTGAGAAGAAGACTTGTCTAGCAGATCTGTGTCGAGAAATACCTTCCTAGTTAAGAGGGAGTGTTTATGTATAAGTAACTTTGGAATGTATTTCATCTATGTATTTCATATATATTTATTGTACCCTTATAAGAGATGTGTTATTCCTTTATAAGGAAGTGTCATCATGTGTATTGACAAGTGTCGCAAGTGTGTGTACTTGGCGATGGGTTATTAGACCACCATGTGTGGGGTTGGCCCTGAAATACATATTATATTGTGGATGTACCTAGCTAGACAAGTCGGCCCCATAACGTCACTGGGAAAACAGGTTAGTATAAATAGAGATCGGGAGATCTCTATTTTGATCATTCGGAAACTCACACTTCTCTCACTCAGAAAGTGGCGCGCTAGTGAGGAGAAGGATCATTTGCTACTAGGAGACTATCTCAGTGTATTTTGGTTGTACTTTGGTTGAGCCATTGCTCTCTCTTTTTTTGAGGACGTTGTGGGGTTTTTCACCTTAGGGTTTTCCCCACGGAAACTTTGTGTCTCTTGTCTCTCATGCTTTTGATTCTTGTGATACTTGTCATGCTTATTGTGATTGTTATGCATTGTTATACTGTATATGTTATTCTTTCAGTGAAGATCCTAGAGTATTGTGAATTAATGCTCAAAATTTAAGATATTCCTCCATCATGGGAGGATTTTGATCCGGTTCTACCGAAACCATTTGAATAGCTTGATAAGAAATATCTACGACAGAAAGGGGAACACTAATCTCTAATTAATTATTTTTCATAGAAGTCGGTACATTTCCATTATTCTTTTCAACTAATATGTCCTTTTGGGAGGCTAACTCTGATGAGGTGGAGCCAACTTCTGATATGGAATTAGAAAAATCTTTTAATGGAAAGTATACTTTTGATGTAATCGTGAAAATTGGAGCAGTGTTAGGGGTTGATATTGGTGGTGGAATTGTGAAAGTTCCCATGAGGGATGAATCTTTGAACATTCCTACCCCAACATCGTGAATCACATTTTTCGAATTCCCTACAAAAGGTACATTCGAGTGGAGACCAGTTTCAGCGCAGGGATAATTTTAAGGACCCATACTTATTTCAAAGTGTATAAACCTTGGCAAATCTTACCAATTCTTAAAATGTCAACTATAAAATATTTGGTGATATCTTTCTAAAATTATTTAAATTTCGAAGGATTTTATATAGTTTATATAATAATTTGGCGATTTTTAGAGTGAAAAAAGTTTACCCCATCAAAATCGGGCGAAATGGGGCTTCAAAAAATGCAAATTGGCGAATATTGTTTTGGAAAAAACATGGAAAAATAGCCCATGGGCTAAATTTCGCCCCTAAAAGTATCCTTGGTTACGGGTGTGCAGCAATCTAGTTGATCAATTGTGATAATATTCCCTTGGTGGGGGAATCAAATAAATCGGAACACTGAAGACACTACAGCTGTCAATTTATGTATCCAACTATGTCCCAATAGAAAATTTTAATCTATGGGTGCATCCACTACCTCAACGTCTACTTGAACTGTTTTTCCTCCCAGTTCAATTGGGAAAGCCATGATAAGTCCATGAGGTGGGAATGAATGCCCATCAAATTCTTTGATTATTGTATGGGATGGTACTAAGGTGGGTGATCCCAAAGCTTTCCATCATGTTAATGACATGACACAAGTTGAGGCTCCTTCATCCACAACGGTTTGAAAAATGTTCTTACCATGTGAAGTCACTTTGATTTGAAATGCAATTTGTGATGGAAGCCTACATGTGGGATGTTCTAAGTCAAAAGTTAGCAAATTGGTTTCAGACGGATGATTAGCACCAATAATAGCCAATAGTGCCTTTCGTTGAGCAGGACAACTTTGCAATAATTCCAAGGAGGACATTGCACAAGGAGCTTAAGCTAAGTCTGCATCCACATTGTAGTTTTGAGCAGCTCTTGCGTTAGGATTGTGTGTTGTTCTACGGGTAACCCCTTTTGGAGGTCTAGGTACTATGTCTATAGCTGGTTTCTCAATGGTGAGAGAACCACTAGGCTGAAAATTGAAATCTAGTTGTTTCTGTCTCTTTTGAAGGTATGTCATAAGAACGAGCCCTTGTTTGAATGTTTATTTCATGTTCACCAATTGTGAATATATTATCATTGGCTTGGTTGACCCCTTGTGGGGCGTTCTCTTGATTTCCTCCGGGTGGGGGTGTTTGCACCGCAACAACCATATGTTGTTGCTGGGGAAGGGTTGAGTTAGGACGACAGGTTGTTGTTTCCCTCCTCGTTGTGCCAACATTCAATGAATATCATCCATATGAGGGGAAAAATGAGTCGTATGATCCCCTTGGAAAATTTTGAAAGCGTATTTTTTTTTTCGGTTTTCATGACTGACCCCAGTAGGATTATTCACTTTGGGTGCATCTCCCATCCCAGGATTAGCATTGTGATTCTTCTTCTATCGGGCGGAATAGTTGTAATTCGAGGACAACTCTCATAACCAGGAACTCTAGAAACAGTGATGTCACCCTGAGGACTTGTCACTTAACAAAGAATCCCTTGATGAGCTCATGTCCCACTAAATAAGCAAGGGGGGGAATCACTCTTACTTATCTAGATTGACCTCGTACTTAATGCATGTTTAAGAAGTGCTTTCTCGATAGACATTTTTTGCCACTAATGGATTTAACTCTCTTTAATCAATGCTAGTTTCAAAAGTTGTGCATCCCAAGGGTGTTAACTCTCCAAACCTAATCCAGGGAACTAACCTAATCTTGTTGGTGATATGAAAATCAAAAGTTGGTCAATTTTAGATTAAGCGCCAATTTTAAGGGTAGTTCGCTTAGTTTCAGGGATGGACGTGAAAATAGAGGTGAGTCGACTCGAGAAATATGAACCAAACAAATGCAAAATGCTCGCTACTCTACCTTTCAATTCGATGAATGTTCTAGTCTAATGAAAAGTTAGAGGTTCATGCGTCTTTCAAACATGCAAAGTTTCAGGTAGATTTCGTATTTTAATGCACAGTTCTTCTGAAATAAATGATTTAATGATCAATGAAAATCAAATAAGATGCTTTAACAATCAAATGTTAAACTATCACAAGTGACATCCACTTTCTCATTCACAAGATCGCCATAAGGTGCAAGTGAAGAGGATACAATGGCTCATACATGACTTATCACAAGAAAAAATGATCTCTAAAGGTGCAATTCTCTCTAATTGTGCATGAAAATCATGAAAACATTCTAAATCCAAAACAAAATGTAACTAATAAAATCTTTTTTTGTTTTTGGAAAGAAATTATTCTCAAATTAACTCAAAATGTGATCTGGTTTGTTTTTAAATGCAAATGTATTAAATGATATTTTCAATATGGTTTTGATTGGTATTAAGTGTGATGTTTCCAATAAGAATGTCAAAAAGATCTCTTAATTGAAGGTTCTTTAAGATTAAATGAATAAATTTTGATGTTTCTTGTATTTTGGTATTTTTTAATTGACTTAATTGAGTTCAAGGTCAAGATTATACAATAATGTATTCTTCACGCTCAGCCATAAGATATAACATGCCGAGTCCCTACCGAACTTTTTCAACTACCACAGATCTACGGGTAGTGTTTTAGCATAAAACGCTCTGACTTGAAGTTGGTTTACGATTTATATGCTAACAATTTTAATGTTTCGATAAATTACTCATCAATAGAAATCATGCTAAAATTACGGTTCAGAATTGAAAGTCAAAGTTCAGAATTGAAATACTAAATACGCATAGGTCATGTTAGAGTTTAAAATCTGACCCAGTGTGAGATCACAGATCCCTGGCATGAGGTCATGGTAGATGGATGCAACACAATCTATGTTGTGGGATAAAAATATGAGATGTTCATCAAAAGAAAAACAACTATGATGGAAATAGTTACACACCACATGTCTTACTTCTACGTTATCAACATCAAAACTAAACCATTGTGTATAAATTATTAAACCTGATATTTAATTCTAGAGACATAACAGATGTTATAATTAAAATGGTCGCATATATCCGAGTGAGGAAGGATTGAATTTCCAATTCTCTACCTAGTTTAAGAGTTGCGAAAAATTAACGATAAGTTCCGGTTGGTTACAACTGAATTATCACCACTAAGGTTTTAATGATAGTGACGACCAGGGAGGAAGAAGGCGTAGTGATATGACTTCTGTTGAGTGAGAGTCATTGACTATAAACCAACATGCCCATTTATGCTAGGACCTAATGCTTACAGAGATATAACACGTCGATAAGGTATAGGGTCCAAAACTGGTAAAGGGGAAACTGTTTCATCTCACACATTGCAGTCGGCTAAAGAAGATTATGACCAACAAGAAACAATCATTGTTTTCCTATTAATGTCATTAAATAAATGAATGCCCCGTAGTATTATAACTCAAGCCTCCTGCCACTATACATCCCAGTTGCATTTTTTTAGGAAGGGACGTGCTTCTCTAGAGGCCCTTGATCCCCATGTCAAACAGATTGCTGAGCAATACCATATTGATTATCAACTTGGTGAGCTAGAGGAAGATGATGGTGAAATGAGTTTTGAATTTCCACAAAATAACCATGAATATGATGAATCTACTAGCTCTGAAAATTCAATGTAGTTGGATAGATCAGACCCTTCTCCTTTTGGTTCATTGGTGTATGTAGAACCTTCCCAGTCACAGGAAAAACCAGAAAAGGTTGAGCAGTATGGACTTGTCACTTCCAGGCGTTCATGGTTGGAAATAAATCAATGCCCCTTATACCTTCTTCGTATGGAAAATCTGATGGAATTGAGAAGGTATCATATATGAAACTAAGTATTGCAACACAGAGGAATCAACCCACTTATGCGCTTCCAATTCCAGTCGGTGCCAAAAGTGGGAATATCATAGGAGTAAGTAACAGTGCTATTGGAACAAGGCCAGTAGTTCGGAGTGGGGCTGTAAGCTCTTCATGGCACACAGGCAAAGATCAAGAATGGACAAAGCCAAGATCTAGGACAAGTCTTCTAAGGCATTTTCTAGAAAGGATCGAATAATATCAATTTTTTTTTATTACCGTCCAATGAAATCAGAAATGTTCAAATCAATGTACAAGCAGCTAGACCATCAGCTTTCTGAAACCCTTTTTTCTTTAAATACCATCCAAATAAATCGGAGATCTGAAAACTGGTTTTAATGGAATGCAAATTGGAAACAAAGACTTTGAATAAATAACCACAAAAAATTTGAGTAAAGGAGGTTCTGAAGGAGATCTAATACTCTAAGTTCATAGGTTCTTAAGCCTAATCATATTTAGAAAAAACATATAGGAGCAGATCTAAAGAAAAACACCAAAAAATCAAGAAACATCAAGAAATTTCAACAAGCAGAGTCGCCACTCTGATAATAGCAAATATTGTAGGGACGTTTCTACTCTAGATATGCTATCTTACTAAGAAGTGGTGAGTTTCTATGTCAGAAATGAAATGATTAGTACAAACTTCTTAAGATCTATATTCATCCATTAAACATTCATTAAGATCTAAAGCCATTTGAGGATTCATCTCAAGAATAATAAACAAAATTCAAACCCTTGAATGAAAAAAACTTGAATCATTTCATATTAAAACAAGGAAGAAGATACATATTTACCATGGATCTTGGTGTGCATCATCTCTCCATTGCCATGAAGTATCCTTTCTCCACCCTTGCCTTTGATGAAGATGAGCTCTCCTTTCTTCAGAATCTCTCCAGCATTCCTTTGCTCCTGTTTGCCTCCCTTTACCATGCCTCAGATGCCTCTCTTTTATAGCATTGGGAAATGGGATTTCAAGTTACTCTTTTCAATGTGGGATAATCACTTTTGATTATTTTCTCTTAAAAAACCCACTTTCCATAGTTTATTAGGATTTTTTCACAACTTAGTATATTTAAGTACTTTTTAATGCATTTTTGTGCATTTCTTCTCACTATCTGACTGTTAGAGATTTGATTTGAGCTTTTGGTGAGCATTTCAATTACTAAAATTTGTTTCTATTAAGCTCCTTCATTATTTATTCAATCTTTCCAGCTATGGAAGTGGTGATCATATCAAAGAGGATTGTTCTCTCTAGTACTTTTTTTTGTCTTCATGTTGCGGGCGAATGGTAAAAGTATGATTCCACCCTCACTTGGTTAAGGGTGTTAATTTGATTGTTAACACTCAGACTGACGGACAGACGGAAGTTTTGAATCGCTTTGTAGTACAACTGCTTCGCATGTACAACCACAAGCATCGATGAACATGGGATGAAAGTCTTCCATACATACAACACAGTTACAATCGTGATCAGCACAACTCTATGGGAAAGAGTTCATTTAAGATCTGTTACAGATTTCAACCCTTAGCACCTATTGACTTGATTAGCTCCTCGACATAGTCAAAATCTGACACTGAATACAGCCAACAGAAAGTTGATAAAGCCTTGATGTTTTGAGATCAGATTTGCGAGATCCAGAAGCAAGCACATGAAATGTTGCAATGAGCAAATGATAAATCTAAGGCCTAACACGACAAACATTGTACTCCTCATTAATTCTAAATTGGGGATAAGGTTTGGTTACATCACAAGAAGGAGTGCTTCACCAGTCCATACAAGAAGCTCAATACTCTGTGATATGGTCCGTACAGTATTCTTTGATGGATTGGAGAAAAATCTTTCCAGCTGGACATTTTTGCGTGCTTGGGTCTGCATCCAGTATTCAATGTGGATCTACTTCGACCATACCATGCACCACTGTTGGAACATAATGACTTACCGACAACAGAACCCAAAGACATCCATCTAGATGTTCAGGAGCCTCTTCCTTGCGACACCATTGTGGGACGATGAGTACGCCATACAAGGGAGAAAAAAATTCCCTTGTTTCAGGTTTCTAAAGGCGGGAAACTCCCCTCCCAAGGAAATTCGTACTCTGCTACTGAACTAACCGACGCGTTTCCTCACCTGATCGAGCAAACAATAGAGACCATTGTTTCTTAAGGAAGGAGGTCTAATCCACTCAGTAGTTGGCATTGTTTTCGAATGCTAACATCAACCGTGACAAGTCATTGAATTCGACACAACTTCAACAAGTCCTGAATTCGACACGACTTCGAAAAACTCAACAACTTCGACAAGTTTAGAAACCTCGACAGTTTCACGACGTTGACATGTAGCATAGACTAGCAACTGATGAACCACGACAGATTATCTCTCTGTCTCCCAATTGACTATAACGGTTGAAATTATGAAACCATTCTAAATTCTCTTGTAATTGAATTTAACGGGCAGGCACCCAAGCATATCAACATTCTATATAAGCATGTATAATATTGTAACATACATCAATCAGATCGATCTTATCTGATCTATCTGTTTTCCAGTAATAGAGAATAACAATTCGCATTCCTACATATTGTCTGTGTGTATTTGTTTTTATCTGTGTAGTGTATTCTTGCTTTGCTTATTATATTTCTTAAGCTTCTTCCATAACAAAACCAACTCATTCAGTCAAAATGTTGTCCCCCTCGTGCACCTGGGCGCGTGTAGAGAAATCCTCCTCCTCCTCCTCCTCCTCATCATCATAATCCTCATCCTAATCCTCATCCTCATCATCATCATCATCATCATCATCATCATCATCATTATCATCGTCTCCATTGTCTTCATCGCCATTGTCGACATCATCATCATCATCATCATCATCATCATCATCATCATCATCTTCATCATCATCCTCTTCATCATCATCATCATCATCATCATCATCATCATCATCATCATCACCATCACCACCACCACCACCACCACCATCCTCATCCTCATCCTCATCCTCATCATCCTCATCATCATCCTCATTCTCATCATCATCATCATCATCATCATCATCATCATCATCATCATCATCATCACCATCATTGTCATCATCATCATCGTCGTCATCGTCATCATTATGATATTGATGATGAATATATATCCAAAAGTGACGTTGATGATGATGTTGATATGAGCGATCCTTTCAACGATAGTGATTCTGAACCAGATGAATATACAAATGTTGAGTTAGATGAAGAAGAATATCAATGACATTGTAGCAATTTTGGAAGCTAGGAGGTATGTGAGTATATCTTTTTGGCATAATGTATTATGTTTAAATTATTTAGTTATGTCATTTTTTATTTAGTACGTTACATCATCATCATCATCATCATCATCCTCATCCTCATCCTCATCCTCATCATCATGATCATGATCATCATCGTTGTTGTCATCATCATCGCTTCATCATCATTGACGTTGTCATCATCATCATAATCGTCGTCTTCATCATCATCATCATCATCATCATCATCATCATCATCATCATCATCATCATCATCATCATCATCATTGTCGTCATCATCGCCATCACCATCACCATCATCATCATCATCATCATCATCATCATCATCATCATCCTCATCCTCATCCTCATCCTAATAATCATCATCATTGTCATCATCTTCATCATGTTAATTTTTCGATAATTTCATTCAAACATTATCTAGGATCCTACTAAGAGAATAACATGCACAACATAACAATCATAAACACAAGAGACATAGAATTTCCTTGGGGAAAACCAAGAAGGTGAAAAACCACACAACTTCCTCAGAGATAGAATAAGCCCCAATACAAACATCACAAATATCAATCCCCAAAAGATAGATGACTCCAACAGCTACTCCTCCTCCACTTGTGCGCACTCCTCTCTCTCAACTATGCGAGTTGGATGAGTGAGTGAATGAATAGAATGAGAGACACTCACTCTCTATTTATACACAACTTAACCTGCCTTTAATTCTAAAAGGGACGACTTCCTAAGGAAGCCTAATAACCCATCCACATGACACATGCAAGGCCGATCCTGTTTTATGGACAATCTACCGAGAGTGGACTCAAGGCCTGATCTCCCTTGCTTAACGTAAGTATAGAACAAATAAGATACAACATAAAATACTTTCCTAGATCGTATAGAAATACAGATGTAAGAGTAGATCGTTTACCTTAGATTTGTAGATCCCTTTCTCCTTCGTTGATCCAATGCTCCAGTGCTGCCAGATTGCAAGTAGCTAAACCCTGTTGAACATGTGACAAAACACAAGAAGTGAAAGCATATATCTCATATGATAGATCTAAGCTAACAATTAAGGAGGAAAGCTCTAAACATCATCGAGGAGACAACATTTATGGAAATAAATTATATTAAATGTATTGAAGAGTGGAGAAGTACAATAGAAAAGAGGATTACAACCATTGCCTTAACGCTGCAAGATCCTTCTGACAAGCCATGCCAAAGCTCCTAGAGAGAAGTGGATGTTCCCCAAGCTAGAGTATTAGATCTATTGAGCTTGATTTCACTAGCATAAGACTACCATAGACTTCCTCCCTTAGGAATGGGAGTGAGATTCATTTAAATAGGACTAAGTGGATAGGGTATGGATAGGATAGGTTGAGATATGATAGGAGAGGCTTAAGGGATCTTTCCAAGGTGATAGGAATCGAGTGCCAGCTCTCCCAAGAGGTTAGGGATAGGGTCCCAAGTCAGCAAGCTTCGAGAAAGGGCTAGAAGAGCTATTTTTGTCCATTAACTAACATCAGCGCAATAGAGCAAGCTGCGACGTCTCATGTTGCATGAGTGCAACCTGCGACGACCTCTCAAAACCTAGTACAAATGGGTACAAATCCTTCCAGGTTAATCACTCAATCAAGATAACTCTAGGGGTGTATGGACTGAATCTCATGATGGGAAGATTTTAGGTGTAATAGAATGCCCCCCAAAGCATGAAGTTTTTGAAAGATATACAGGTGAAATGATTTGATAGAAGGAATGTCAATAGACTTGTCGGATGAAGGACGCTGCTGCAGTACAACTGACATTGACTATACAGTCTCAAATGACTCACAACATGGTTTCCGACCAATACAATACAGATCCATGGTAGTAATGACTGACTGAACACAATCATGGCTACTAGACACAAGCATAGATCCATGATGAGATGATAACACAGCCACAACCAATACAAATGTGGATCCATGTGATATAACTCATTACAAACTCCATCGCAACCTGGGTGAAATATGACTTCCCAGGGTCTTCAAGTTGAACCCGCAATGATACAAATCTATCCATGTGATTACAAAGGTCTTGACGTCGAACATGGTATAAACCACTAGATTACCGGTCATTGATGTAAACTGTTAACAATCACAAGGGAGATCACCATTATTGTCAATGATTCCCAAGGTATCACAGTACATATCATCAAGCGTGAATAAGTGAGTTGAAGTCAAACGCAATATGAAATCTTTCGATTAAGAGTCAATGATGTAAACTCATGTTGAAAGTTAGGTAACCTGCCATTAAGGCATGCAGGGCCAAGGTACTTGGTTGGTTTCTAGATTCAATCGTCGGATGATGAGTTGATGTCGACAAGGATGAATCCGTCGAATGAGGGCCATGATGAATCCCCCATCAATTGACATGAAACACGACAAAAGATGTGTAGAGAAAATTGGATGGTACAATAACATGCAAGACTGACTTAGAGTAGACCGTTATGGTGACGGGTGTACTAACTGCAGATGATAAATGGTGGACGTATTCTTGAACATGGGCATGGCATGACTTGGCAGTATTGACATGACGAGTCCAACACTAACTCCTAATGCGATTAATGAGGGAATCTTTCTTTGAATGACTCAAAGGAGTAACAAGACTCAGGAAGTAGGTAAAAATCGAGGAAAAATGGATGACCCAAGTACAGTATGCAAATGCAGATGAGTGCCATGTTCAAGAATGACTACGTACTGCCACTAACAAAGTGTGTAACATAAAAGCCTTCCTTTTTCCCCATCATGAATGATGCGTGCCTCATGTGTTTTTTACGAGCTTGATGAGGGTAACTAGATGCTCGGTATAGCTCATCTCATAGATGAGTCCAATCCCAAATATTTTCCAAACCTGGGATAGGATGGGTTCGTCCCATGGCGGGCCCTTCAATGTAAGAGTTTAATGAGTCCACAGAAGGTAAACTCGGTTGTCATTTCATGTTTAGAGAGTCTCAAAAGAACTAAAGAAGACTCCAAAAGGTTCTTTTTCTTAAAGTTAGTCTCTTCACCTGGAAAAGGGTAAAACAACGCGAGAAAGAACTCTTATAGCCATGGTTGGTTGGACTATTCCTTTTTTGTAAATAGTGCTTCCTAGTTCAAAAAAGGGGTAAACTATTACCAGAAAGACGATCATTCAAATGCTTTTACAAGCGTGAAAGCATCAAGTTTTCTTGGCAATCTTTTCCTATTTAGGGAGTCTGAAAAGAGCTTAAAAGGACTCCATGAACAACTTTGTCATGGTTGATGACCAAGTATGACAAAGGAAAAAGTAAACTCGGCACAGTTTGTTTTCCGTAAATAGTCTAGCGAGGCCGGATAAAGTGATAAACCTATACTTGTTAGACACACCTTTTTACTCAAATTTTTAATGAGCACGACAATGGTATCAAAATCACTCGGAATCTTTTTCATATTTGAACTAGAGCACGAAAAAGTAAAAATTAAGCTCAAACAACTTTTCATGTTTCAACCAGAGCACGAAAAAGTGAAAAGTAAGCTCAACACCATCTTACTGTTTTTAACGAGCTCGAAGATAGGTTGGAAGAATGCTCATGGTGTCTGTTTCATTTTTTAACGAGCTTGTAACAGAAAATGAACTATGCTCGGGATAATTTTCATGGTTTAATAAGCTCAAAACCTAAACAAGGAAAGTATGCTTGAAAATGTTCCCAATGTTGAACTTCTTCCCGTCATGAAATCCAAAGGTTGGTACATGCCCCCAACATGATTGCTAGAACTAAGTGACTTAGCTCCAACGTGATGTGGAGAGGCGATCGAGTTGACTTCAATGTAACTTCCACAGGTTGAAGACATGCCCCCCAAGCTTCAATTCATTCGCCTAAGGCATAGGTGGGTGAAAAGAAGGTTCAGGTACTAAGTCTACGAGGAGACTCGACTCAAAGGGAAAGGATGTGTTTCATTTTTTAACGAGCTTGACATAGGAATGGAACTATGCTCAAAAGACTTGTTTCATTTTTTAAAGAGATTGACAAAGAAAGGGAACTATGCTCATGAAGTTGGTCTCATTTTTATGCAAGCTTGAAACCAAAGGTAAACTATGCTTAGGGGGTCTATTCCATTTTTTAACGAGCTTGGAATCAAAGACTAATTTGTGCTCAAACTACTGGTTTCATTTTTAATGAGCTTGAAGCCAAAGGTAAACTCTACTCAGGGTTAAGGACCATTGACGGGTTCCTTCCCAACATGATTCCCAGAGGTTCGTAAATGCCCCAGCATCATTGCTAGAGGTGTAACATGGTGGTGTTCCTTCAACATGATTGTTGACGGTACACATGTGGCATGCCCCCCAAGCTTCATTTTGTCTGAAAATGTTGTTTGCTAACCCAACTACCAACTTGGCTACTAATATGAAAATTTTGACCAAGGGGGGGGAAACGAGAATTAGATGAAATGAAGGTTCAGTTCTAACTCTAACGAGAGACTTGAACTGATGGGAGGGAAATCTATTCCATTTTTAAACAATCTTGAAATAGACAATAACTATACTTGAGGGGGCCCGTCTTATTTTTTAACGAGCTTGAAATAGAATAAAACTATGCTCAAGTGGATGGTTTCATTCTTATGCAATCTTGAAACCAAAGGTAAACTATGCTAGAGGGGTCTATCTCATTTTTTAATGAGCTTGAAATAGAATAAAAATATGCTCTAGTGGATGGTTTCATTTTTATGTAAGCTTGAAACCAAAGGTAAACTATGCTAGAGGGGTCTATCTCATTTTTTAACGAGCTTGAAATAGAATAAAACTATGCTCCAGTGGATGGTTTCATTTTTACACAAGCTTGAAACCAAAGGTAAACTATGCTAGAGTGTTCAGTTTCATTTTTTAGCGAGCTTGAAACATAACATAAACCGTGCTCGTACCCCCCATCTTTAGGGGTAAGAAACCACTAAAACATGCGGAATATTCAAGGAAGTCTGATGATTGGCATTCATGCGATTATTGGGTGTCACGAAGGAAAGTTGATCAACGGTCATAATCCTCACATCGTAGGGAAAATACATCACTCGAAAGAGTGTGGACACGATGACTTTCATAGCATAGAAATAATCAAGTCCAAGGAGTAGATTGAAATCTAAAGGACCTTGGACAACCATGACATCAACATAAATAGTTTTACCTCTCAACTTGACAGGTAACTGTGGGAGAATCCCTAAAGTTCTGGTAGGCCTTCTATTAAAATCCAAAATATGGTCAGTTACGGGCACAAGCTGAGGGGAACCTAAAGCTTTCCAAGCAGTTGAGGACAAAATACTAACAGAAGCTCCCTCATCAACTATCGTACGAAATATTTCTTTATCGGAAACTCCTATAGATATTTGAAAAGGAATACTCGAAGGAAGACGAGATTCTGTTAGACCATTCCAATCAAAGGAAATGACCTCAGTACTTTGGGGGGGGGGGGGGGTCCTATAGGAATGGATAGGGTCTCCCTTTGTCTAGGACATTTTGAAATGATTAGGAAAACATCAGCGGTTTCCAATTCACTCTCACTTGGAAGATAAGAATGAGACGAAGATTGTGTCATGGAGACTGCTTCAGTCTGGACTTTCTCCAATGAAAGAGTGGGATCGAGTGGAGCTGACAGCGACTCGATCACATCACTCTCGGAAGGAAGAGTGGGATATATTACAGATGTAACTGAATCAATCACTTAGTCAACCAGTAGGGGGTCGAGGGACAACCTACTATCGCTTGCTGGAAGCACCTGTTGAGGACTAGTAATATCTTCCAACCACCGTGAAGCTTCATCCATTCTTGGACAAAGAAAAGTACAGTGCATACCCTTGCGTATCAAACAGGGATACAGGAATTTACCTTTCCGACCCTTCACCAATGGGTCATTGGTCGAGGGAGTGTCATCAACATGATGGTCAGAGGTTGATGATACCAATGGTTTGGGGTTTTTAGACCACACTTCTGATACATGGGAAAGACCGGGACAATCCTTGAGAAGGTGATCACCCTTGCAAAGTTTGCAAGGGAACTTTGGCTTAAGAGGTGTTCTCATAGAATGAGTGCCATCAAAGGCAGATGGTTGATGCTTGTTCTCTTTTTTATCCTTCTTATTTTTAATCTTCCTTTTCTTCTTCTTCTTCTCACCCGCCTTCCTACCAACATCATAGTTTTAAGTAGGAGAAGAGGAAGAGATGGAAGCCGATTCAACTTTCGACAAAGGAGGAGAAGGGTCACCATGAGATTGATGCTTATGTGGTGAAGGACCTAGGTTCAACACAATTGGTGCTCTTGGTGTAACCGGATTGGAGAATAACCATATTGGTGATCCTATTATCAATCCAGGAAGACTCAATGAAGCCATAAAGGGAGGACCAACAGTTCCACAAAGGGGAATAAAAAATGGCATACCTTGGAAAGGGGCCTCTTGATTCGTAGTCCTGAGAGAGTCTTCCATATCTAAACTTCGTAAGAGTCTCTAAAGTATCACACAAGTCAAACACTACTCAAGTCTCAAAACAACAAGCAAATTGTGTGAATAGGAGTGGATTCAAAGTTAGGAAACTCACAGGATTGTCAAGGTTTCGCAACTCACTATATACCGCAGGGTCCAACAATATGACGCGACAAGGAGGATTGGGACTGTACCCTTGCCTACATACCCGATTACCTAGACAGTATGTGCGTAGTAGCTCCCCGAGTGCTGTTCTCGGTGTATTACTCCGCCAAGATGGCCAAAAAGTTAACTCAGTTGGTTTTAGAAATCCTAAGGGTGTCTCCCGATATACACAAGGTATGTGGGAGCTCAAATCCGTAGTGGTGCTGTCTAATGCACAATCGTTCGACAAGAGACCTTCCAATATACTACCGAGTACATGATACACCCTTTGATATATTCGAAGTACTAAAGGTGACTTGGTGGGTACGTGAAGGAGCTCGATATACCGATAAGTACGTGGAAGAGTACAATACCCCCGGGATACAGTGCTGGAAAATAATGACAGTTGCCACGCTTAACGATGCCGGAACACATCTCTAACTTACACACAGTTACTAAATGATTTTAACATAATCTAGCGTTAATTTTATCTTGTACGGTTAGGTGGATGCATGAGGTGAGTACATAAATGTAAACATAATGCAATCCTCAACTACATGATATTGCACATTTTCCCTTTCCTTTTGAATGAAAACTACTTAAGGTAAGGAGAGATTTTTCTTTCTTTCAAACCAAAAGTATTTAAGTAGTAGTGAAAAGAAGAATTCCTTCCTAGAGTGCAATAACTCTAACTTTATGCAAAGATCATCTAAAAAGCGCAAAGAAAATGAAAGATGCAACTAATCTTAACAATGTATAAGATAAAATAATGAAGCACTATCAATTTTCAAATGCATGTACCAAAAATGGAATTTGATAACTAAACGCTTTTCATATCTATATACAGAAAGTGAGAGAATATCTACAACATTCTAATCATTCAGAAATTCTCAAAGAAAAACGGAAAGCACCCAAACAACTCAAAGGCCCTCAAGAAAGGCTCAAAATCTACCAAATGCAATAATTATAACCCATTTCCTATCTTTTTACACTTGAAAAAGACACACCTAAGCTACGGAAAGAAAGATTCCACAAATGTTTCCAATCAAATGCAAGACAACGATAAGCACTTAACAATCTTATCTAACTCAAATGCACACAAATCTAAAACAAGCCTTTCTTCTTCTTATGATGGTAAGACCAAGAATATCAAATGATAAAAAATAAAGTAAGAAGAATATTTACGTTTTCCAATTTTGTGAATATAGCAAAAGAGTGACAAAATCAAGCTTTTCTCTTAACTAAAGAGGAGACAAAGAATCAATCTTTTCCAATAATCATTAGATAGATTACCATGTAAAGGAAACAAGAGCACAACCCAAGAAAGAGAGGCTAAAAAAGACATGGATATCCCACACTCTTCAAGTCTTTAAAACAAGCTAATCACACCAAACCAAAAATGATCTCAAAACCTTGAGATGGGTCAAAACGACTAAAGGATGCACGATTCATGGCCATGAGGGGGGATTTAAAAAAAAAAATACAACCCATTTCGCTTAAAAATGCAAGCAAAACACTAGTTTTGACTCAAAGGGCCAAACATGAATCCAAATCTCAAAAGACCCAAAACCCCATACAAACAAGCCAAACAAAACACTGCTGGACAAAAGGGTCTCTGCCTAGAAGGTACAGTGCAGAGGAAGTTTGCATACAAACCACACTCAAAATAGAAATGGAGAAGGGGTGCTTGTATGGAAAAAATTGCAGATTGGTGCACTCTGTGCTTATACACAGTGCGACATCACAATTCATCTGTACAGTAAGTGCGATGGCGTCGCAGTAGACCAATGGAAGGTCTGCGATGACAAGCTAACAGGAAAAGAATAAAGATCAAAAAACACACAGTGTCGCTCTGGGTACACTGACCAGGTGCGACAGGCGAGATCTGAGTTCAAAAATGAGCCAAATATCCAAGTAATGAGCAATGAACTGGTTTGAAAATAAGAAGTACAAATTCAGAGGAAGGTAATCAGACTCTTCAAAGTGAATATCTGATGGTGAAACCAACTTAGGAGGAAAATGACAAATGAAAAAGGATTGTGTCAAGCAATCAACTGAAAATGACTCTCAGATTGACAACTACAGAACATGATGTGATTCCCCAGTATGGTCGCTAGATTTGTTTTACGGACAATCTACTGAGAGCGGACTCAAGGCCTGATCTCCCTAGCTTAACGTAAGTCTAGAAAAAAAAGACAGAACATAAAATACTTTCCTAGATCGTCTAAAAATACAGATGTAAGAGTAGATATCTTTCTCCTTTGTTGATCCAATGCTCCAGCACTTCCAGATTGCAAGTATCTAAACCCTGTTGAACATGTGATAGACCACGAGAAGTGAAAGCATATATATCATATGATAGATCTAAGCTAACATCTAAGGAGGAAAGCTCTAAACATCATCAAGGAGACAACATTTATGGAAAGCAATTATATTAACTGTATTGAAGAGTGGAGAAGGACAATAGAAAAGAGGATTACAACCATTGCCTTAACGCTGCAAGCTCCTTCCGACAAGCCATGCCAAATCTCCCTAGAGAGAAGTGGATGTTCCCCAAGCTAGAGTATTAGATCTATTGAGCTTGATTTCACCATCATAAGAGTACCATAGACTTCCTCCCTTAGGAATGGGAGTGAGCTTCATTTAAATAGGACTAAGTGGATAGGGTATGGATAGGATAGGTTGAGATATGATAGGAGAGGCTTAAGGGATATTTCCAAGGTGATAGGAATCGAGTGCCAGCTCTCCCAAGAGGTCAGGGATAGGGTCCCAAGTAAGCAAGCTTTGAGAAAGGGCTCTAAGGGATATTTTTGTCCATTAACTGACATCGACGCACCTTGCAATAGAGCAAGCTATGACGTTGCATGCTGCATGAGTGCAACCTGCAACGACCTCTCAAAACCTAGTACAAATGGGTACAAATCCTTCTAGGTTAATCACTCAATCAAGGTAACTCCAGGGGTGTATGCACTGAATCTCATGATGGGAATATTTTAGGTGTAACAGACCCCACCAAGGTGGTTTAATAACCCATCAAATAATACTTGCAATACTTGCGACACTTCTGACACTTACAAATACAAATGATGACACTTCTGATTGGAGGAATAATACATCTCCATCATGAATATAATAAAGTACAAGTGTAATACATAGAAGAATATATTCCGAAGTTACAAATACATCAACACTCCCTCTTAACTAGGAAGGTATTCTCTAGACACAGGTCATCAATACATATCGGCACAAGTATTCAATTCTGGAGTTGTATCATTGTCACAGGACCACGGAACATCATCGGCACTGCTGCTGTACTCATCATCTCGATAATTGGGCTATCTCTCAATTCTTCTTGTCATAGGATGTTTTACAGAGCTAACCCTTTTTCATGTTGGTTGTAGGCCTGGCCTCCTGTAGGTCTTCATCATCTCTGCGAGCTGGCCATCTTGTGGTATCCTCAAGACTGGTTACGTGCATAAACAAAACCTCGAAATAGAATCCCAGGACGTTTACTAGCACACAGCTCAACTTGTCGAATCTCCCAGGATCTTTTACATGTGACCTTCACAAAACCTTAAAAGAGCGTCTTGCCTAGCAATATCTCTAAAGAGCATTCCAGGACTTTTACATGCCTAGCACAACCTGTCCGGATCTCTAGGAATTATTACATGTGATCTCCATAAAACCTTAAAAGAGTGTCTTTCCTAGCAAGATCTCTAAAGAGCATCCGAGGACTTTTACGTGCCTAGCACAACCTGTCTAGATCTCCAGGACTTATTACATGTGGTCCCCACAAAACCTTAAAAGAGTGTTTTTCCCAACAAGATCTCTAAAGAGAATCCGAGGACTTTTACGTGCCTAGCACAACTTGTCCGAATCTACAGGACTTATTACATGTAGTCTTATAAAAACCTTAAAAGAGTGTCTTGCTCAACAAGATCTCTAAAGAGCATATGAGGACTTTTATGTTCCTAGCACAACCTGTCCAGATCTCTAGGACTTATTACATGCTACCCTTGCACAACCTATCCATGACCACAGAATACCATATTGATACTCAAGATCAACCTGATCATCCTCGCACGAAGCATCATCCTGATGCTCATGATCATATTGATCATAATCATACAGTACATCATCCTGATGCACATCATCATCGCATGATCATCCTGATCATCGCCATAGCATCGTCCTGATGCATATCATCATCGCATGATCATCCTGATCATCATCATAACATCGTCGTGATGCATATCATCATCGCATGATCATCCTGATCATCGTCACAACATCATCCTGATGCATATCATCATCTGGAGCATCGTCCTGATGCTCATCACACAACACTTACATCCACAGCCATGGGAAGGATCCTCCTACCACCATGCTTGGAATGGCTCCTGCAAATGTGTCCCATCACTTCCTCCTCGAAGTATCTTCTATCTAGAGAACACCAAGCCTCTTTGAAGTACTCGAACTTCACTCTAGATAATGGTTTGGTCAACACATCTACAATATGCTCATCTGTCGCAACATACTGGAGCTTCACTACTCCTCTCTGCACCATATCCCTGATATAGTGATATTTGATCTCGATGTGCTTCGACTTGTCATGGAACATCTGGTTCTTTGAAAAATTTACACAACTTTGGTTGTCACAATAGATACAGGTAGCATCCAACTGTAGACCAAATAAATCAAACAGTAGCTTCCTTAGCCATACTGCCTCACAACTAGCCGAACAAGCTGCGACATACTCTGCTTCGACTGTACTCAGTGTTACGCAGGATTGCTTCCTGCTAAACCAAGAGATCACACCTGATCCCATAGTGAAGTAGCACCCTGAAGTGCTCTTCCTATCTGTAGCACTGCCTTCCCAATATGAATCAACATAACCCTCCAGGTTAAACTTTTGGTTCGCATCATACTTGAGCCCATAATCAATTGTACCCTTCAGGTACCTCAGAATATGATTTACAGCAATCAGGTGAACATGTCTAGGATCTCTCAGAAACTGGCTCAAGGTGTTCACTGCAAAGCAAATATCTGGTCTCGTGTTCATCAGGTACATCAAGGACCCAATCATCTGACGATACATCGTGGCATCAACCGAATTTGATGAAGCATCACTCAATAGCTTTAGGTTCAATGCCATAGGTGTGGCCATGGCCTTGCAGTCCATCATCCCGAGTTGCTTTAGGATCTCTATTGCATACTTCCCTTGTCCAAGGAATATTCCATCTGCACTCTTCCACACCTCCATACCTAGAAAGTAATGCATCATACCCAAGTCCTTCATCTCTAACTTGGCATCAAGCTTCCTCTTCATGTCGGAAATCATCCTATCCTCTCCTGTCACAAACAGGTCATCCACATATAATAAAAGTATCACTGGATTTCCTTCCTCAACCTTGTAGTAAAGGTTGGAATCCACTTTACTCTTGGTAAAGCCCAAACTGGACAGGAAGCTGTCTATCCTTCCGTACCATGTCCTAGGTGCTTGCTTCAATCCATACAAGGCTTTCTTCAATCTGCACACATATGACTCCCTGTCATGTGTCTCAAAACCGAGTGGCTGCTCCACATACACTTCCTCTTCGACTATACCATTCAAGAAAGTTGTCTTGACATCTATCTAGTGTATCTTCCACTTCATCGCTGCAGCCAAAGCAAGTATTGCTCTGATGGAAGTGTATCTGGCTACTAGTGCAAATGTCTCTTCATGATCTATCCCTTCTTTATGGGAGAAGCCACGAGCCACAAATCTTGCCTTGTATTTCTCTATGCTACCATCTACAATATGCTTGATCTTGTGTATCAACTTGGAAGTCACAACCGACTTCCCTTCTGGTCTTGGGACCACATCCCAAACATCATTCTATGGCATCCTTCTATTACTGCATCCTTGCTCCTGGGAAATTCAGATTCTTCAATATCTTTAATAGATAGTTTTATTGAACTTCGTTGCTGGAAAAAATGTTGTTGTCCTTCTTTTGTAGTTGATTGTACATGATCTTTCCTACAATTCAAATTCAATTGCATGATTAGAAAATTCTCATAGTTTTCAGAACAAAATATTACATATAAAAAATATATGTCATACAGTCATACAATTATCTTAGCCAATGCTTCAATACAACATTTATCCATATTTCGTAACTTTCTAGATGCCTTCCATCTCTACCACAACATTGTTAAGAGTGTGCACAAATCCCAACATGTCAGCAAAGAGTTTTCATTCTAGATAAGTAGCAATGGAATGTTGTACAGTACCATAGTCCACTTACCCATTACTTGTATATTAGTAGTATCTTGTTCATTAATGCAACTTTTCTAATATGCAAAATATACAACCTAAATATAGGAACATAAGTATGTAAATGAGTGAATAACATCATTTAAGTAATCATATATACATGAAATAACAATTCAAATACTTATC
>BSBM01000145.1:15542500-15660000 GCA_027924585.1 Larix kaempferi
CTTGATTTAGTCGGTGCGTGGTCATATTTTAGAATTGAGGTTTATAATGTGAATGTTATTGCTTAGTTCATATTTCTGAATATGTGTGACATCTTTCGAGGACTATGGTTATCCTCAAGGGGCTAGCCACCCCTTCCCGAGTTAACCTGAGGAAGATGAGATGACCATATCGTTTATAATTGGTTTAGATCCAATATATTCATGTTATTGTTATTTCAGCATTGTTGTCTTTCATTAACAACTTAGATTTGATATATATTGCTACTGTTATTACTAGTTTTTTTTAGTACTTTAATGATTATTGCAGCTCTCTGTTTGATAGTACTATACTGATTAAAATAATTAATGTACCTATATTTGTGATTTTTAAAGTTTATATGTGAAATGTTTGTTCACTTTGTTGCATAGCTTATTTTTTAATATGTGTGACATCTTCCAGGACTATGGTTATCCTCAAGGGGATGGCCACCCCTTGATGAGTTAACCTGAGGAAGATGAGATGACCACTTGAGCTTCTTGATCGAGTGATGATGATTATGAGCTTCCACTCTTTGCATGAGACACATGAGATGTATGACCACATATAGTTGAGAAGGTCGGGTAACCTACCCTCACGTTGACTTGATATGCATGAGCCTAGTATGACGTCGTGCTGCCTTATTATGTTACGTTGACTTGCATATTTACTTGTATGTGATGTTTAGCCTTGTGGTGACTCATGATTGAACATTGCATGGTAACGTTGAGCTATACAACCCTTAAATGTTGACATACATATTGTTGATGACTAGCATGACCCCTTAGGATTGTTGTCCACCCTTGCTTTGAACTTAAGAGCTCTCCTTAGGTGCCATCCACCATAACGCTACCTTATATGACTTTTTTGGAGTACTTTGTTGTCGTTTTTTATTGTGAGTTGGTTGTAATGATGTCCTACTACTGTTGTTTATTTGTGAGGGTTGCATGATCTATTTTAGGGTCTTTTCTAGTTCTGGGTTCTCTCCTTTCACATGTGTGTTGGTCTAGTTGAGTCTCATGCCAGTAACCTAATGCTAAGAGGTTGAAGTCCGTTTAGAAGCATTTTTTTTTTAGGATAAGGGAGGTCTTCCCTAACATTTGATGTTGAGTTTATAATTGGTTCAGATCTGATATATATATTGCTACTGTTATATATAGATTGCTACTATTATTGTTTTCAGTACTTTAATGGTTATTGTAGCTCATTGTTTTTTGTGATAATTAGGGTGTTCTAAAATTAGCAAAGAATCCAGTTTTTCATTAGCACACAAAACACATTGATGTACAATGTCATTTTATCAGACAACTTGTAGAAGATCGTAAGGTTGAACTTCAATATTGTACCTCACAAGAACAGACTGTGGACATCTTCACCAAACCACTTGGTCCAAATAAGTTTGTTAAATATAGAGTCAAACTTGGTTTTTTTTCTAGAATGACAAGTAATGGAGGATGTTAGTGTAATTAATATTATTGTTCATTCTGAGTAAATATGAGTTTATATTACATAAATCAAAGATAATTTAATGGAAATATGTTATGTAAGTTCTTCACTTCTTCACTTGTTTAAATGGAATAAGACCGATTCTATTATGACAACTCTCTCTTGTGTATGGCTCTCTCTTTACTTCTAGTTTACTGTCTTGATAATAATTGGATGCAACCAATCCATATTTTCAACCCATTTCTCTTGGAGATACTTTTCTTGATGTCCACATACTTTTCTTGATGTCCACACTAGTCTTACTAGGAAAAGGAAAATGACCACTTAATTGGTGGGCTAAAAGGCAACTTACCCACCTGCTTCAAGTGGATGTCCTTGCTCCCAATCAACTTTTGGAGCAACAATTTCCTCATCTACAATAAAACTTGAGGAGAATTTCCACTAAGAAAGACTCCAAGATCTATTATATTTGTATTTTGTATTTTCATATTTTGTCTCACCTACCTCATTGTAAAAATATCATGGGAGAATTCATCAAAGAAGATGTCTCACTTACTAACTTAAAATATTCTACATCCACCAATTTTATACTCCTATATATACATAATGAAATATAGAGTGCACAATGTGTACAAATATGCAATTTCTCTCTTGCACATTCTTTTCGTGTGATTGCTCACATTGTTGTTCATGTGTGCACATATCAATCACTGCGCATGCTCTGTAATTGTTATATTATTATATTGCATATTTGCTCTATTGTGTTCTTATGAAATTGTGTTAAACATATTTTAGATAGTGCATGTAATACTTCCACCGACAGTTGTGGATCTGCTCAGTTTGACAGTTATTAACTTATTACACCTCAGGTTGCTTGATTCCACCTTGTCCCAAATCAATATGAATCTGCTGAAATGATATGAGACTGTAGGTGAAATATTTTGTAGTTTTTCAACCTTTAGAATACTGCATAAAACATGATAGAACAATAGCTTTTTCGTTTCTTTGATGATGATAGCAGCAAATGAAAATCCCTTCCTTGGGACCAGGCACCCAAGGAATGGGTAGAAGATACTGACAACATCAACAATCACTAATGACATAGTTAATCTTCCGGACAACCCCTATTTACTTGTATCTTCCTTTAAGTTTTCTATAGTTGGTAGTTTCCAACTCTGTATTTTCACAAGCCTACTTCCACATGCACAAGTGTCTCAGCAGAACCTATGGTTTTTCTTCAACCCAAGATAACCTTAATGTATGTATTTGAGTCCATTTATAGTCCCTCAAATCGCCTTTGAACTCTTTTGGTAGGTTTCTCAATCCCTTTACCTCTAAGAGTTCAATTCAATTTTGCTTACTTGACACTTGGAATCTAGATTTACTATTATGTGGTGCAAACGATTTTTGTTTTGTTTTTTAAGGTGTGCAAGTTGACATATTTGAGCTCACCAGGTTTCTCTTTTTCATGATTTACTTTTGGCTTTATTAGCTTCTTTTTTTCGATGGATCCTTAAAGATTAATTGGGATTCCTAATTCCAAGTCTCATCGATAATATTAAGTACTATTTGCAACATTAAATGGTCCAAAGACTCTTTTCTTCATATTTCATATTGTGACATTGTCTCACTTGCCCATCCAATCTTTGATCTAGTTAATAGAGGGCCAAAATTTGTTGATCCTACAAATTTTCCCCTTGTACGAAAATTTTTCCTTCTCTATTCCAATCCTTTTAAGATAAATATCTCTACCAGAATGAGCCTCAACTTCTAACTATTAAATCAAATGCCCAATGCTTCTCTAAAGATGAGGGATTTACTTGAGGCTTTTTCTCTCTTCTTCATGTTTTGACTGTCCGAAAACCTAGGAATGAAAATTTCTAGAGTGTTTTATGATTTACTTAATGGACTCCTCCTAATGATAGTGTACCTTGAAATCCTCCCCTGCCCTAGTGTCGACATTGACTCCCCCAAATTTTCAATGTTTTTATAAGTTCAATATTCATTCTTCTTGTTAATACATGTCAACACTTGAGATAGTTTTTGGTGAAAGCATAATTAAGGGTGATGAACTTAGTATTTGTGATATTTATTTTTTGAGTTTGAGACATAGCGTTTTATATAGTTCTTGGCTCATGTAATTGTAACTTTTAACGAGAGGAGAGAATATAAATGTCTTCAAGAACATGTATTATGGAGTATTTCTTGAAACCCAAACAATGATTTATCTTGATAGAAATGATTGGGCATATTTTGGAGCAATGTAACTTATTTTTCTTTCTTTTTTGCATGTTTTGTCCAATTTTTCTGTTGTAGTACAACCTTTGTTTCATGTGGAATCTTGGGCACACTTTCCAAAGGAACAAGATATCCTTTCAAGCTTATCGCGGATAGCAGTGTGGGTATTTAACTATCAAAATTTAATTTTGTAAATGATGATTTATGCTGAGGTGACAATGGCATTTATCTTTCGAAGTTGCACTTGTAGAATTACTGGATTAGGACTTTGCCACTTAGGTGTGAAAAAAAGTTGTAACACTATGAATATAGGATGTACTTTTCAAAAAAAAAAATGGTTGCATTTTCTTAGACCCAACTGGAGATCAAAGCATAGTCCTCCATCTACTTGTATCACAGGTCACATTTCCATCAATTGAAGTATATCATCAATCCTTCAAAGGAGCTCAACATTCACAGTAGGAACTCAACATTCAGAGTAAAGTGTGGCCTCTAATTAGTCCTTCAAGGCTTCTGTCATTTCTGTTTTTCAAGGTGAATTACTTCAAATTTTATAGCAATCCCTTTAGCTTAAATATAAGGTATGCCTCAATACTTTTCAGGCCACTGTGTAATACCATATCATGATCATTCTCATCAATTATGTCTATTAGAGTGAGCCTGTATTTCAATGATGAAGATACAGTCTTGGATTCCTAGACTTGCTCCTCTTAGTCATTTAAGAGATAATCATTAAAAATAATATATAATATCTTTCGTGATCTCTGTAGTCTATTTCCTTGTCTTCACTCTTAGTTTGTATTTTTTTTTACATACTCAGAAAGCGTCACTAATTGCATTTTCATCTTTGCATTCTTTCTTACTAATTCATATGATGCTTATATGACTTAAAGTGACAAAGAAGTAGGCGGCAACCTTAAAATAAGTTCACCATCATCATTTGAAGCCTGATTGTGAGTTAGATTCACTCGCTAAGGTACTAATTTGTTGTTGGAGGATTTTGTAGCAGTATAAGGACAAGTCATCCACCCTAGAATGAACCCTTATGTCATCCTTGGATATACCTTTTGAGGTAGCCTTCTGAATCAAATGTTTGTTGCAAGATATTTATTACCATTTGAAGGACTATACCTGGTTCTTTTTCCCTAATGGATGGGCCATCCATCATGGAGAAGGGTTTGGAGCATCTTCCTTGAGGTTGTTCAAACATTTGGGTATTGTTTTTCTATTTATAAAGGTAGATTGGTTACTTATGGTGGATCATTGGGATAGTAAGGAACCTTGGGGTTTGATTGCTGACTTTCATGCTCCAGTCAAAATATTATCCACATAATTTATTATGTCATAAACATCATTTAAAAAAAAAATACTCAGACATCGTTGCTATAGTGACGGAAAGAACTTGTTATTTCCTTTCCTGGGAAACGCTATTTCATGGCTATAACGATGACCATTTTATCGTTTGTATAGAAAAATCGTCATTATGTGCATGTCTAGTTGTCTCTATAGCGACGATCATTCATGCACATAGCAACGATTTTTTTATACAAGCAACGAAATTTTTGTCATTATAGCCATGGAATAGCGTTGCCCAGGAAAGAAATTAACAAGTTCTTTCTGTCACTATAGCAAAGATTTCTAACACACCACCGTTGATATAATGGCAAAGACCTGTCGCTTTAGCAACATATTAATGTCGATGTAGCAACGAAATCATCGTCCACTCACATCACGTGTCATCTCTTTCCTGTCTCCATAGCAACGAAAGGTTCGAAGTAAATGTTGCGACGAAAATATGGGGTCATGTTCGTCGGTATAGCAACGCAAAAGTGTTGCAATAGAAATGATTTTTAGTGGGAAAAAAGTGCACATGTACTAGTGAATGCAATTAATCAAGCAATATACAACCAAATTTGTTTTTCCAACCATTTATTTCCATGAGTGAGTTTACCTTATTGAAGTTATTGTTGTGGAAACCTGTGAGCTCAGTTGTATTTTGCAGCAGTGAATATATGGAATCTATATTGAATCTAAAAATGATAGCCATAGAACTGAAGAAATCTTCCCTAGTTCAAAGTAAATTTAGGAAAAAATCATTAAATACCTTGCCAGATTTCATATGTTATCACAAACTCATGGGGGGATGTATTTCACTCTGCATGTTGTTGCTATGGATTAAATTTGCAAAATCCTACCACTAATCCTATGCTCGGTAAATGAAATCATGAAGGTTTAGGGTTTTGTATAATGGTAACTTGAAACCCTAGTTATATTCTTCTTCTAAAATCCCAATAACAACCAAATTCCCATAAATCAAAGACTATTGGTGAAATGAACCAAAGCTACAGGGAGGATTAGAGTTGGAATTTGCAAGTGGAACACAAATGACATATCAATTTCATTTGGGTGCTATTAGATTTTGCAACAAACCCCACAATTTCATTTCTGGAATTTTTATTTCGCCCAAATTTTCTTTCCCTCCAAAGTTTTAAAAATCTATTAATATTATTATATTATATATATCAATATAATATATACTATAATATTACATAGTATATTAATATATTAACTATATTTATAACTTTTTTTTCCTTGGAAAAGAGCGTAATTTCATTAAAAATCAAATTACATATTGTATAAGAGCTTCTGTGAGCTTTTTCAAATATAAAGATTTTCAGCTTCGAGTATCAAAAAATGTAGTAATAAGATAGATCACGCAGGATCCATGACTGAAGTTCATTGCTATAAAGGAGAGTAGTCCAAAAATATAAATATAGTAGTGTACGTGCCAATAAAAAATGTGGTGGATCTTGCAGTATTGGACCTTCGAAGAAAGGTCTGTGATAATAGTCATGGAACATGTCGTTGAGATATTCTCTAATCCGCCACTGACCATGTGGAAGAGTCATCCCCTGTTTGGATAGGATATCCGCGAGCACATTCATTTCCCTATAGACATTTTTGCAAGAGAAAAAGTAAAAAAGAGCGGTAGTTCTTTGAGTGTCTTCAAGTATAGTATTAAGGACCAAATGATGACATCGGTGAAGTTCATTGATCCAATTGATGATGATCATAGAGTCTCCAAAGACTTGTAGTCTTGTGCACTATTTTTCTAATGCAAAGAGGAGTAGTAGTTTTAGTGCATGTAGCTCAGTGTAATTGTTTGTGTTGCTTCCTAGGCCCATGTGGTTATTAAAGGAGTGTGTGGCCGATAGGTGAAGTATGGCTCCCCCCTGCAGGTGTTGTGTTGTGAAGCACCGTCAAAATATGCCCAGGGAATATTTTGGATGATGTTCTCAGCAATAGGGACATGATGGTCAGGTGTGGAGACAACTTAGGGAAACTGTGAAAGGATGGAGAGTGAATGACTGATCAAAATGGATGGGCTAGTGTTTTTTCCACAGAAGATCGATTGATTACGGGCGATCCAAACGCCCCAAATGATGATCAAGGGTAGGGCCCAGATGGATGTAGTAGATGGGGAGTCATACCAATTCCTTCAAGCCACTTCGATAGAGTGCCCCCTCCATAGTTTTACAGTTGAATGAATGGATTTTAATGCTAACCAGATGTGAACACATAAAATATAGTCCAGAAAGAGATGAGTAGTAGTTTCATCGGCCTATTTGCATAGAATGCACCAGCTCGGGCCCTCAATTGTTTTTTCCTTGATGTGATCCCAAGTGGGGATACAGTTTGAAAGAGTACACCACATGAATATTTTAGATTTTGAAGGACAATGTGATTTCCAAATAGTTTTCCACCACAAAGTCAGTTTGGCCTGAGGTTGTTTTTGATCCATTAAAAATTTGTAGCCCAATTTTGGGACATATTTTCCATTTCAATCCGACATCCACAAAAGTTCATCATCATTTTCTGAGATATGGGCATGTGAGAGTTTCAATGTCGACATATAAAGTTCCCAATGGTTGTGTAGATCCTCCGGGATATGTAGGTCCACCGCAGATAACCAACCCTGTTGCCAAATGCTAGTTGTCACAGGATCAACGATATGTGAAATATGGAAGAATCTATTATGTTGGAGGAAGTTTATAAGTGGTGCCGGCAGGAGATGATGGTTTTGACATCCAAGCCATGGATTCGAACCAATACGGATCTGTGTTCCCGATCCCACTTTCCAAGTGAGTCCCTAAGTGATGAGAGGAAGAAAATCCAAAACTTCTTTCCAGATGACAGATATCCCAGTCCTGGGCTTTGTTGGATTTCGAATCCATTGTAGGATAGAAGATGGGGCGATATATTTCTGAGAAACAACCTCAGTCCACAGATTTGAAGTATTTATGAGGCACCAACCAGCCTTGGCGGCTAGTGAGGTGGCGAAGAGATGGATGTGCTTGATGCCACATCCCCCAAAGATTTCGGTAGAGCAATACGTTCCCACTTGACCCATGAAGAAGTAGTGTTTTCTAAATGTCCAAACAAGAGGAAACGAAAGCATAGTTTCCTAGCCTTTTCCTTTATGCCTTTTGGGATCCAAGCCATCGACATCCAGTATACTGGGATTGCTTTGAGAATGGATTTGACAAGGATCAGGTGACCGGCTCTGGAGAGCCACCTGTGGCTCCAAGACATAAGCCTCTTTTCCAGTTTTGCAATGAGCCAATTAAAGTCACTCTTTTTATATCCATTTGGTTTTAGATGAAAGCCCAAGTATTTAGGCCTTCACTAAGTAGGAGTATTTCAAAAGGGAAGAGTGTAGTATACCTGTGGTATTCTGTTGCAGATAGGCCGTAGAGAGTGATTGTGGATTTTTGAACATTTATGACCATCCCCATCGACTACAACCTTTTACTGGGTCGGAATTGGATGTACGCTATGAAGGCTATTGCGTCTACTGTGTTTCGAGTTATTTTCTTTCCCCATGAAGGCAAGATTGTGATGATCGATCAGCTGGATTATGTTGGCACTCCTTCCACAGCATCCACGGGATCTGTAGTCCTGCAAGTTTCTGATTCTCAGCTGGAAACTAGGAACATAGGTGTTGGGATGTACCCCTCATTGATGGGAACTTTTAACCATTCTGCACCTGTGAATTTTATTGGAACCATTTTCGACAGTGCATCTCCTCCTTTGAATAATATGTCATTCCATACTTCCTATTGTGATGATCCATGGATTTTACCATCCATGGATTCTATGTCTGGAGACATTATGCATGTCAAGATGTCTATGCCTTTATCTGTAGCAGAGCTCACTTACGATCATATCCAACAAACCACTGCAGACCCGGATCTCTCTTCTTCCTAGACAGTTGAAGAAGATCCCGTTACGTTGCCAGTTTGGGAAGCCAAGTCATCTTTCTCTAACGATTTCCTCGACAATACTTTTCCATCTGATGAAGCTATCCTCGAAGCTATATGTGGTAGTGAGAGGCCTTGGGAAGATATGCACCATCGCTCTTATTTCCTTCCCAACCTCAAGCTCGTTGAGCAGGAAGAGTTTAGGATGACTCTAGCTGAGATGGTTGGTCACCCTGTGGTTCTTTTGCAGTCGCATGATGTTTTCTTGGAGGGGAATATGGCCAATATTTCCCCAACCACTTCGATCAACATCTCCTGCACTCCCGAAAAGATTGAGAATGTTTATGTCGGTGTCGATTGCACTCCTGAGGAGATTTCTATTTACACTGACTTGTTTACTAAACTCCAGGAAGCTTTCGCCTGGTCATATGAGGAGATGCCAGGAATAGACACCCACATTGTTGAACATGAGATTAGAACGTATCCTGATGCTAAACCGGTTCGACAACGCTTATGTGCTGTGAACCTTAGGAAGGCAGTTGCTATTAAGGCAGAGGTGGAGAAACTGCTCAAAGCTGGTTTCATCTACCCCGTTCCCCTTACCGAATGGGTGTCAAATCCCGTTCCTGTGGATAAGAAGCAAGGAACGATCTGTGTATGCACTGATTTCAGAGATTTGAACCGTGCATGTCCGAAAGACAACTTCCCCACGCCATTCATTGATCAAATATTGGATGCTTGTGCGGGGAGTGAGATTTTTTCATTCATGGACGGATTCTTGGGTTATAATCAGATTCAAATCAAACCCGCGGACCAACATAAGATGGCATTTATTTTTCCATGGGGAACAATTTTGTATCGGAAAATGCCCTTCGGCCTCAAAAACGTCGTAGCTACTTTTTAGCGAGCCATGACCTATGCCTTTCACGATCTTAAGATGATTATGGAAGTTTTCTTGGATGATCTTGTTGGCCATTCTTGCAAGAGAGTGGACCACCCCAAGCACATCCGTATGATTCTCGAATGATGTATCCACTACAAAATTCGATTGAATCCAAACAAATGCATCTTCGTTGTTAGGACTTGTCTCCTTATAGGATCCATAGTTTCGAGGGAGAGTATTAGAGTCGATCCTCTCAAAGTTGAGGCAATACTTCAGTTTCCTCCTTCGCGTAATCTGTTACAACTTCAGAGCCTCCAAGGGAGAGATACTTTTCTGTGTCAGTTTATAGCTTATTATGCCAGTATCAGTAAAGGTTTCGCATGCTTATTGAAGACACACCTTTTATCTGCGATGAGCAAGCCCAACAGTTTTTCAATGCCCTGAAGAAAGCTTTGGTATCGGCCCCCATGCTTAGTCTGCAGGACTTTACACGAGATTTCATTCTTTATGTGGCCGCGTCTCAAGAGACTATTGGAATGGTCTTGGTATAGGTAGATGATGTGCTCATCGAGCATGTTATCTATTATCTTAGTTGAAATTTAGTAGATTCTGAGCTGAGGTACACCCACGTAGAAAAGGTGGCACTTGCGACTGTCCACGTAGTCTAGGGGTTACAACATTACATTTTTCTCCGAACAACCACCATTGTAGCTCACATCAATCCGTTTCTGTTCGTGCTATCATGAGACCTTATCAGGGGTAAGTATAATAAATGGATTGTGATCCTTAAGGAATTTGACCTCAATTTTTCTTCTGCAAAATCGGTGAAATCATTGGTGTTTGCTGAACTTATGTCATACCTTCCATGGCTTGATGAGGATGTCATTCATGAAGATTCCTTTGTGGATGAACACTTATTTCTTATCTCAACCGAGGACCCTTGGTATGGGGATGTCATTGTATATCTCCAAACTTTGAAGTTTCCTCTGCATTATTCACGAGATGAGCGATAGCGTGTGAGACATCACGCTAAATATTATACTATCGTCGGTGACACTTTGTATCACCGAGGAAAGGATTCCATTCTCCGTCGTTGCTTGACTCATGAATAAGCAGAACGAGTACTTAATGATTGCCATGCGGGGGCGTGTGGCGGTCACTTATCCGGGCTTGCTATAGCCCAGTGTATCATGCGAGCAGGTTATTTTTGGCCTACCATCTTTAAAGATTGTATTAACGCTGTGAAGAGATGTCACCCTTGCCAGGTGTTTTCTCATAATGTACACTCGTATCCATCGCTCCTCCATCCGGTCATCACTATCGTTCCCTTCACTAAGTGGGGGGTAGATTTCATGGATTGCAAACTAGCTTCGGCTGGGGGGCATCATCATATTATCGTGGCCGTGGATTATTTTTCCAAGTTGGCTGAGGCCATGCCTACTGTAAAAGACGACGGTGCCACTGTAGCCCATTTCGTGTTCAACCATATTATCACTCGATTCGGTATCCCAAAAGAGATTGTCACTGACCATGGAAGTCACTTTCAAAACAAGATGATGGAGGATTTGTCTCTCAAGCTTGGGTTTCATCAGGAACACTCGTGTTCCTACTATCCTCAAGCGAATGGTCAGGTTGAAGCAGTAAATAAGTCTTTGAATACCATTCTCCAATGTACCATCCAACAAAGCAAGACTAATTGGCATATCATGTTATATCCTTCTTTGTGGGCATATCGAACCGCAGTTAAGACTACCACCGAGTTCTCACCATTTCAGTTAGTTCATGGTGTGGAGTCACTCTTACCGATTGAATGCGAAATCCCTTCGCTCAAGCTAGACATACAACTCCTCATTTATATGACATAGATTGAGAAATGTTTAGTACACCTCGATCAACTTGACGAGCACCGTCAAGATGTCGCTGTGGCCATTGATGTTAACAAGCGTCATGTCAAGGTTCAATATGATAGGTCTGTCCATCCCCGGAAATATGTTGAAAGTGACTTGGTACTCTTGTATGGCCAAGCTAAAGAACCCCTGGGGGCAGGCAAGTTCAATCCCATGTGGCACGGTCCTTACATTGTGAGGCATGTCCTTGAAAAAGAAGCTTATGAGTTAGAAGATTACAAGGGAGTTGTCTTGAAGGAGCCTAGAAATGGGCTCTACCTCACGCAGTATTACAATTGAACCTATGGTTCAGGTTGATACTTTTGTACACTATTGTATAGTTTTTCTGTACATAGTTTAGATTTCCTTTTGGTGCCCTACCGGAAACCTGCATGCTTATAGCCTGCGGGTAGTGCCGAAGCCATCTAGGGCTTGGCGAAACAAAAAATCCCACCGACCAAAATTGAAATAAAAGCATTAAAATGAAAGGTATGGCAGTGACCACTAACCTGCTCCAGACGGTTCGCTGAACGGTCGCTTGTAACTCCCACGATCGGCGTTGGAAGTTTCAGGTGAACACTTACCACTAAACTCCAAAATGGTGAATAGTGCAAATGAATTGAAAATTACAAATTTTTATTGCTATTTATAATTTTCTGGACCCACTTTTCTATAGTTTTTTCCATTTTGAGTCATTATGAACTAATATCGTGTCATGGAGTAGTGTTTTTTTCAACAGATTTTCTCAGTGAGAGATGTTCTGAACCATTTCACACCTATGGCAGGTACATTTCACACCTGGCATATAGGTTATATGCCATTTTCTCATGCATTATGCATTTGACCTGTTGACCATTTTCATAAACCCTAGGTGCGACCCTACTTCGTGACTGACACGGAACCTTCACACTGTTATAGAAGTGTTGTTATGTGGTGATAGGGCTTTCCCGAACATGGGTACCCTAGCTAGAACCCCGTTATGCCTTTTGGTGCCCATGTCGTTGTTTGTCCTCAGGGTTGGGAGTCCTTTGTAGTCACGCCATGACGTTGCGATAAAGACTCATACTCTACTTTGTCTTACGCTGGCCATCTCCCTTAAGGACTCCCCTTAGTTACATCATGTTGTGATTGCATTGCATCATCCTCCTTGTCGCTTGAGCCTTGTGCCGGATCTGCTTACTCAATTATTAGCCTGGTGTCTGAGCACTTTTCCCTATCGAGCCCTACAGAGCTTATATTTTCCCTTCACAATTTGATGACCTTTTGAGCCTGAGGGAACGCACCCGTGAGTGTCCACATCCTGCACGCACTTCTTTGCATTGAGCATAGGTATTTTCCACTGCTTGGGACTAGTCTGCTAGCTATTTGACACTCGTTCCCTCACCTGTTGTACTATAAGCAATTTTATTCCTTTTCAAGCTTTTCCCAAATATGAAAAAGACTAAAAAAATCAAATATTCCAAAAATCCGGACGGGATTATGGTCACCATTTCTTGTTGGCAGCTGTTGTGTCACCTTTGAACAGAGCATTTGTTCCGCTCCATACATTATGAGTTGGGACTATAGTTGGGCCTTAGGAGCTGTACTTGTTTCTCATTTTTCTCCACCGATTACTTAAGCTTCTAGTCATTATGGAGCCCTCTGTAATGCCTCCTGCATTGCACAGTTTGTGTCAAATCTATGTTTCCTGAGTCTATCCATCTGCTCATGCTCTTGTTCAAAGGAAGTCCTGAAACCATTGTTGGCCACTCCTCAGATCTCTTGACTATTGCATGTCAACCATCCTTATTGAGTTAGTCCATTTCACTTGAGATCTTCTAAATCTTTCAACATTGCTGGTACCTCGTGCTGGTTGATGGGGGATGCCTTAATTCCCTCCTTCCAGCGAGTCTCGTTCCATTGACTTCAACTCATTTATTCTGGGACTTGAGGCTTAGAGTTCAGTTGAGTACCTTGAGGATTGCAGTCATTAGTGGCAGGTTCTCTCGCCATTGACAGTTTTGGGAATACATCAATGTCTCCTGATTGATGGATTCATCCTAGTATTCGACTTCAACCCATTTATTCACACTCTAATGATTGTGCTCTGTGCCTTGATGCCCATTTTCATTATTGGTGGGTCATCTCGCGTCTGTTAATGGTATACATCATTGACCGGTAATCAGATGATGTCTCATCAGGTTCGACCCCAACTCCTATATTCACTTGATGGGACTTGCACCATCGAAGAATTTTGTAGAAAACCCTAGGCGATTGTGGCATTCAGTATGCTACATATGACTTTGACTTTACATTTGAGATATCACCTCTCAGATTTCAGCAGTTTGTACCTCCAGTTTTACACCAGTTGTTTCCTTTTCAGCAGGAGACCATATCTTACTATAGAGGAATCATGGCTATGATCACTTATGACATGTATCTATTATATACTACCTATTCATGGCCATTATATCAGATTGGTGTACTATACCAACATGTATTCAGAGATACTATTGTATTATGACGAGCGAGCCATTCTTTCCACTTGTGTCTCGATCACTCCACTTCTGAGTTTTATAATGTATTTCGGCCATCGTAGCACTTTCAGTCTCTGACCTCACACATTAAGGGGCATCTGTTACATAGAAATATTCCACCCTGTGAGCATCAACATTCTTTGTCCTATAGGATCCATTTCAGTGACTTAGATCCATTTTTATCCTTTAGTGATACCAGTTTGCCCTATTTTTATTCCTACCTACCTGTTGCATCTTTATAGCAGGCGTACCCGTGAGTTGCATCCCTATAGCCCGCGGGTAGCATGTAAAATGGTAAAAACCACTATTTATTACTTTTTACTCCCAAAAAGTGCTCATTGGGTGACCTTTGGCTCTCCATCTGCTCGAGTAACGTCTCGATGTGTCCTTTCACCTACCTTTGAGAGGACTATATATTGAGCACACATGGCTTATGGACGGGAGGAAGAGGAGAATCGTAAGAGAACTCTAGTGGATTTTTTCCCTATCTTGAGTCTGCACTTATTGATCCTTGTAGTTGTGAACCATTTATGTTCACCTTCCAAACTCTTTTCTAGTTTGAGTTTTCCATTCATGGAGGATTGAAGTGGTGGAGACACAAGTGGATTGATCTAGATCTTGGTTCAGATTGGTTTCCAGCAAGAGGTCGTATCACTTTGTACTTCTTCTTGTTCATTAATATAAATACTCATATTCTCGTCCATTCATGGTGTGAATGTCATTTATTATACATTGGGTTACATTTGCTTATGATATTATGGACTGTTATAGGTCAAACTTGCACCTCTCCGTCCGTGATCACCCTGAGCTGCTGATCACACAAAAGGACAACTTGGATGGAGGAGCATGTTGACCTTGGATATCATGACAACTCATCCCATTTCCTGAGAATACTGGAAAACATACAAAAATATCATTTTGAGGCATGAGCGCTACTCTACTTAAAGAGACTAGCGCCCATACGCGACTCCAGTGCATAATAGTAGCGCCCATATCAATGTATACGCTACTCCTTCTTATCAAAGTAGCGCTCACAATTTAAAACTAAATGAGCGCTATTGTTTAAACAATAGAGTAGCGCCCTATACGCTACTCCACTGTGTAATAGTCGCGTGTACCTTAAAAAATGATTAAAAAATATATTAATCCATCGAAGAGGATTAGTTGAAGACAGTTTCTTAACTTCCCCAACCTCCTCATCGACTGGAACCGCTTCCTTAAACCTATAAATTCCTAGAAGGCTAAGGGAGCAAGGTTAGAAGAAATTATGAATGCAAATGCTTACTAAAGAATGAGAGGATGAGTTAATGGAGAAACTGTTGCAGAAGACATTCAGACCAGAGCAGAGCCAGAGCCCAGGATCTAGTTGCAGGAGCCTGCTTCATTATCAGGTATATTTGTACTGCATACTATTTTGACAAATAAAGGTTGAAGTGTTTCCTTGTTCCAATCTGAAGGTGTTATTAAATGGCATTTTGAGTTGGATTCATTTTGGTCAATACTGGATATTAAACATAATTTTTGTTTATTTTATGATTTATATGTTGCCCAAAGTGTTTGAGGAAGGTATTGTTGTTTCAGGTTTGCTGAAAGAAGGAAGATTTGAGAGCTGGACACAAGGCTGGGTCAAGGCTAGGATCAGACTTCAGTGAAAGGTATGTTCTCTAAATCTGTAATCTATTTCTTTTGCAAACACTTCTGTAAATGACATAAATACACTTACCTGTCACCCCAACCAAGTTGATAGTTTAGTTTCCTGACTATAGGGTAGAAATATCCGCCAACATGGACCATTGTTATTGATAATGTTAATGCCATTTATATGTTATATGTACTTGTTGGATATTGGTTGTCAAGACTAATTTGCAGATTAAAAGTGCGTGGATTGAAAGCTCCAACGGGGATCTACATCAAACGTTGGATTGAGGTTGGTTACATTTCTCCGTTATCTTAACATTGTCATTTATAATAGCATTGATTTGAGAATTGAGTAGATTTATGGTAGTCATCTGTCTGTTGTGGTATTCCCAAGCCATAGTGAGTTTTCTCCAATATAGAAATCCACGCACTTGTAATCTGTAAATTAGGCCAAAGAATGTTGATGCTCACAGGGTGGAAGATTTCTGTGTAACACCTAAATGATGAGAGGAAGAGAATCCAAAACCGCTTTCCAGATGATAGATATCCCAGTCTTGGGCTTTGTTGGATTTCGAATCCATTATAGGATAGAAGATGGGGCGTTATATTTCTGAGAAACAACCTCAGTCCACATATTTGAAGTATTTATGAGGCACCAACCGGCCTTGGAGGGTAGTGAGGTGGTGAAGAGATGGATGTGCTTGATGCCCCATCCCCCCAAATATTTCAGTAGAGCAATACGTTCCCACTTGACCCACGGAGAAGTAGTGTTTTCTGAATGTCCAGACTAGAGGAAACGAAAGCATAGTTTCCTAGCCTTTTCCTTTATGCCTTTTGGGATCCAATCCATCGACATCCAGTATACAGGGATTGCTTTGAGAACGGATTTGACAAGGATCAAGTGACTAGCTCTGGAGAGCCACCTGTGGCTCCAAGACATAAGCCTCTTTTCCAGTTTTGCTATGAGCCAATTACAGTCACTCTTTTTATATCCATTTGGTTTTAGATGAAAGCCCAAGTATTTTAGGCCTTCACTAAGCAGGAGTATTTCAAAATGGAAGAGTGTAGTATACCTTTGGTATTCTGCTGCAGACAGGCCGTAGAGAGTGATTGTGGATTTTTGAACATTTATGACCATCCCTGTCGCTGCTTGAAAGAGGGTGAGAATATGGTTTAATTGTTCCACGTCCCCAATAGTGCCATCACAAAAGATAAGGATATCATCTACAAATAGTAGATGTGAGATGTGAAATATGTTGGTGATATGTAAACCATGGAAAGTGCCCTGGAGGATAGCATCAGATATGGTTCGACTGAGTCCTTCAGCCACCAAGAGAAAAAGTAGAGGTGATAAGGGGCATCCTTTCCAGAGACCTCTTTCTGCACAGAAAAAATGTGATGGTGATCCGTTGATGAGTACTGCGAAAGAGGAAGTGGTAATGCAGCTCATCGTCCACTTGATGAAAGCATAATCAAAACCAAGGTGTGTCATGAGCATGCGTAGATAGAGCCAATTGAACCTATCAAAATCCTTAGAGAGATCAATTTTGATAATAGCACCCTTGATTCCCTTAAGCTTCTGAGAATGTAGGCCTTCTTGAGCGACCCGAATGGCTTCATGTATCTATTGTCCTTCAAGAAAACCAAACTGTTCTTTTGAGATGAGACTAGAGAGAATAGGTTTGAGTCTCTTTGCCATAATCTTTTCCACAATCTTGTAAGTAATATTGCAGAGCGAAATAGGAAAAAATTCATCCAAAGTGGAAGGATTGTCTGATTTTGGGATAAGAGAAATGAAGGTGCTATTAAGTGGGGGATGGATGTTCCCACCGCGTCTAGATTCTTCAGCAAGTAGAAGGAGATCAACACCTATGGTGTCAAAGTGTTTAATAACAAATTCAATGGTCCATCCATCTAGGCCAGGGCTCTTATCCTTTTGAAAGCTATGTAGAGTAGCCTTGAGTTCCCCCTTAGTGATTTCTTCCATGAGATATAGGTTTTCCTTTGTTGTGATGGTTCCCAGGAAGAATTGGGAGAGTCGAATCACTTCAGAAATAGTGGCTCTATTGTCATTTGAGAATAGTGATTTGAAATGAGTAGAGCCCAAAGTAGCCAAGTCTTCAAAAGAGGATACGGATTCTCCTTGAGCGTTCTTTAGATCCCAAATAGTATTTTGAGCTTTTCATCCTTTGGCATAAGCATGGAAGAATTTTTTATTTTCATCACCACTTTCCAGCCAGATAGCTCTACTCTTTAGTCTCCATACTTCTTCATGTTCTAATAGGATTTTATTTCTCGAACTTTCCATATTTTTTAGGAGTGAGGTGGACTTCGGAGAGGCATAACCTCCCACTATCTGTCCTTAAATAGAAGCCAGCTCCGATTAAACCCTAGTGAGTTCTGAGGCATGTAATTCATGTTTTTTGTGTGCCTAATATTTTAGTAATTATTTTACCAGAGTGAGGTTTTTTACAAAATGTGGTGCAACATGTAATCCTGCTCTAGGTTGAAAAGGGATTCAAGAGTTTTTGATGATGTTTGCATCCTCCTCCTCCTCCTTAAGCCAGGTTGCACATAGTTTGAAGGGGCTAGGCGGTTTGATGTTGTTTCCCTAAATCTTGAAGCAGATGGGATGATGATCTGAGATGCCGCCAGAGTCGACCCACTGACGCATCCTATAGGGTTGGTTCACCAGTGCTTCTGTAATAAGGAAATGGTCCAATCTCTTTGAGATGCAACCCACCCCAATTTTATGATTATTCCAGGTCGGTTTCATTAAGGGTGGCTGGTAATCAATGAGATAAGTGTCATGTAGTAGTAGTTCAAATAAACCAGAGAGAACATTGCCACGAGCCTGTTGACCCCAAATCTCATGGGTGCCGAGGGTGAAGTTTAAGTCACCACTGATAATAGTGTCGTGCTTGGTGATCATTGTATTCCACCGAATGGAGTTCCAGTAGTTTTCATGATCAATATAGGGACCATATATGTTGATGATATTGAAATCTCTATTTAAGCCTGAGTGGAAAAGTTCCACGCCCAAGCCTGAGGAGAAGCCCCAGGAGTTGTGTAGTTTATTTGTGGATTTATTTAAGCTGGTGGCAAGGCCCCTCGAAATCCCGCGAGCACTAATAACAGCAAAATCGAAGGCAGAGAAAGAAGCAGAGAGTAAATCCGGAACGTCGATGTCTGACCCCATAATTTCTTGTAGAAAAAAGATGTTAGGTTGTTGTAGAGAGATTAGCCGTTGAAGGGAAAGTTTTTTAGGTTTACTTGCCAAACCTCTACAGTTAAGAGACATAATTTTCATGGGGGAACCCTAGAATGGGCATGCACCGCTCTAAGTTCCCCAATGATGGATCTTTGTTTGCCATCCACTAGGTCAAAGATGGTCTGTTGTTGGGATGACGCAATATGCGTGGGTCGGCCACGACCACGCGAGGGTTTGCCGGGTAGTGGTTTTGTTCCCAGTCCGGTACCCAGGGGAAAGGAGGTCAGGATAGGGATGACATGAGTGCAAAGGTGAAAACGTATGCAGGGGACACACGATTTTCAGTGGGTAGGGGAGCCATAGACAAGTCCACGTTAGGGATAATGTTAATGGGAGGGTAAGTAGGGATGGGAGATTGGGAGAGAACAGGGGTCGGGGATCCTGTAGTAACAAGTGAATATAGGTGCATAGTGAAAAAAGTAGAAACAACAGAGGTGTAAACAGGGTCAAGTGTTTCATTCATACCCGGTAGTGTAGATGCCGATGCATCCACAGAGCAGTTCGAAGTCGGTGATGGAGAGAATCCCTCAAGGGCTTGTGGTGTCGAAAGCAGAGGAGGTGAGTTAGTAGCCGCATTCTCCGAGAGAGCCCCAACAAAATCCCCACGGTTACGATTTTTCTGTGGTGAACCCGAAAAAGCTTCATGCCTACCATCTTTCATAGAATCATCCCTCGGTCCAGGTGGTGTGCCCTCCATCCGTTTGCGAGTATTATCCATTTTTGGCTGGAAAGTGAGACGATAATGTTTTGCAATATGCCCAATACCATGACATCTATGGCATGGGAAGGGTAAGACCTCATAATCCAGTCTCTGCGTCCGCTGAGCAAGACCCTTAGTAAAATTTATATGTGGATGAATCCCTCGCGAACGTTGATAGCAACAAGAATACGGGCTACCGAGAAAATTTGAGTGTGTTGAAAAGACAAATCAACATCAATGTATGATCCCAACGCATTTCTGATGTCCTAGAAGGAGTCTACGTTCCAGAATTCCCAAGGTAAACCTGGGAGACGGACCCAAACAAGGATGACGTCAAATTTTTTCATGTCCGCATCAAACATAACTCCATCTCTTAAACAAAATGGGAGTGTTTCCCAGACTCCAGTGTGAAGCAAGAATGCGCCTAACATCCTCATGAGAGTTGAACTTGAAAACAAACCAATTGCGAGACAGGACCATGATCTATGGTTTATAATCTAGAAAGTGTAGCCAATTTGATCTCCGATTTATATTTCCTGCGAGCACGGCCAACCAGTGCCGTCTCTGCCATGTTCAGTGAGCTAGCCATAGACACGTTTTGTCCACAGATCGGGTTGATGTTATCTCGTACACATTTTAAAAAATTCTCTTTCATTTTGCGCAGAGGTGAGGTCTCCTGTCCTCGCGCAGTGGTTTGTGCACTTGGATGAGTACCCTCAGTGCCGCAGGTTGTAGGAGTAGTGCTAGGGTGAGGAGGTGAGCAGAAGAGGGATTTTATGAAATCATCCAGAATCTGTGCAAGTGGGTTTTCCGCAGAGTTAGGGTAAGAGTTCGGCACAATGAAAACACCGGAGGACAAGTCACAAACCCCAAGTTTAGAGAGTGCTGCATTTTCTGGAGGCCAAGCGTCCAACAAGGGTTCAGTGTGGATGATCATGGAAGCATAAGGTATAGGGTCACCTAGGGTAACCAAAGTAAGTGTGGTGAGAACCCTCGAGCCCCGAAATGGGAAAACCGTCTGAGACGAAACCGCAGGATGTGAAACTGCCCACTGAGGGATACAGGTGTTTGGGCGATAGAGCCGCCATCGAGATCTTCCCACCAGATGTCAGATAACCGTTATGGTAAAATCCGGAAGGAAACAGAGAGGTTGAGACCGACGAGGTAACCGCTGTAGTATTACTGTGGGTTTGCAGGGAAATAAAGTCGATGAAAGAAATAAAAGTGTTTTTACCTTCAGATGGATCCGACGAATAATTGACTGCATCAACAGTATGATATTCCCTGCGTGCATCAGTGCCCTCGGAGTTTGTGTAGCTTCCATCATGTGTGCACATCGAGGTTTACAGGGTGCAGCCCCTACGAGCTGTAGAACCCTAGGAAAAAACCCTATCATGGCAATCCTCGTCCTCCCAATACGCTTATTAATAACTATACTAACTATATAATATATTAATAACTATTTTTCCCCCAATTTTTCTTTTCCTCTAAAGTTTTTAAATTTGTTAACATTATTATATTATATAATATATACTATATTACATAATATTAATATCTTAACTATATTTAATAACTATATAATATATTCATATACTAAACGTTATATATAATAACTATATTATACTATATTAATATATTAATTATATAGTATATTATATATATATATATATATATTAATTATATAGTATATTATATATCTACTATAATACTTGTTGATGCCCCTAATATCTTAGCATCAATCAGTAAGGGATTCTCCCCAGTAATCAATCCCAATTAGCTCGCTCACCGTTTGGTGTGGGGAGTCCATCCGGTTAACGGTTTCGGCTACTGTGTAATATTTAAAGATATGTTGTGTTCTTTACCGGTTGCGGCCCGATCCACCGTTTAGTGATTTTAATTTTAAAGATGATATGCAAGTGCCCTATACTAATTTTATCTAAATGTAGAGCTGAAACAAATCTTAATGTATGTAAAATCTCAATCACAGCAGAACCTAGCTACTATGGATTCCTCACTAGTGAAAGATTGCACAACATTTGCAAGAATAGCATAAATCTGTAAATGAATGAAGAACAATACACATGAAATGGGTGAATAATGTCAATATTATTAACTGTCCAACCTCAAAATAGGTTAAGAACACCCATATATACAAATCTGGAAGAATTCGAATCGATCTGGAGTGTTCACACTGATCTAGCTTAGAAATAGCTCAAACCCCCCTAGGTTGACCAAAATATCCCAAACCATCCCAAACTGGTTCGAATCTGCTATGTGAATGCTGGGAATGACTGGACAGGCCCATGTGACCTCACACATGTGAAGAAACTGGTTGGTTAGAGGTTTGGTAGCTAAAATTGGCCAAAAATTGGACAAAGTTGGCAAGATTGTCCACAATCTGAGCAAGTGCACCCTAGGTAGAAGAGAAGCATGCTGAATGCATTAATTAACTTGGGGAGGGCACTCTAGGCATGCTGAATGCATTAAATGCCCTGGGGAGCGCACCAAACAGCCAGTTTGACTCAGCACTTGTTCACATTTGCTAACTAGTTCATGATAATTGACCATTTAGTAGCTAACCAACTTAGGGATGTAATAATTAATCACTTGGGCACTAGTTAATCATCAATTAATAAATGATTAATGTACATAGGTGTAAAAATGTTCTAACACCCCCCCTTAAGCTAGACTTAGTGAAATATCAAAAATTAAGGCCTTGGCAACTAGGCTCAAGTCACCTTTTACATCATAAAATTTATTTGTCCATGTAACCAAGGTAAGGAGGAAAACCACATGGGAAATAAAACCTCCCCTCTAAAATGGACATGTGGCATATATCAAAATACACCAATCATCACCATGCATCACTCACCCCAAGCAAAGATCTAAGGTGAGTGAAGGTCTTCTCGGTAAAACACTTGGTGAAGATATCAGCAGTTTGCTCACTAGATGGGCAATACTGCAATGCTATGGTCCGGTCATGCACCAAACCCTGAATGTAATGCATGTGTATCTCTATGTGCTTGGTCCTCTGTCTCTGTACTGGATCGGTAGAAATCTTGATTGTACTTTGATTATCACACCAAAGAATAGTGGGTGAATCAAAGACAATCCCGAACTCTGCAAGAATACCTTGCAACCAAACACATTGTGTGGATGCATTAACTGCTCCCCTGTACTCGGCCTCAGCTGAAGATAAGGAAATAGTGCTTTGTTTCTTGCTTGACCAGCATATAGGTCCATGTGCAAGCATAAAAACATAACCGGAAGTTGATTTCCGATCGATACAATCACCGGCCCAATCAGAATTTTTAAATCCTACTAGTTCAAGGGATGAACCAGCAGCATAATGGATACCAAAGGACTTAGTACCCTGAACATAATGAAGGATCCTCTTGGCTTCCTTCCAATGGATCTCATGAGGCTCTTGCATGTGCCTTGCAACAACCCCAACAGCATAAGACAAATCTGGTCGAGAGTGTGTAAGAAACAACAAACTCCCAACTAGTTGTCTATATAGTGAACTGTCAACTAGTGGTGAAGAACCCCATTTTGTAAGCTTAACTCCTAAAAGAAATGGAAATTTTGTAGACTTACATTCAGCCATATTAAATTTCTGCAGAAAATCTGAAGCATACCTTGACTGACATACAGAAATTCCATTCACAGTTTGATCTATCTCCAAACCCAGAAATTGTTTTAGCAATCCTAGATCGGTCATGGAGAATGCACTGTGCAATGCTCTCTTAACTGAGTCAAGTTCTTTGGTGCAGCTACCAGTGATCAAAAGATCATCAACATACAGTACAATAATCAATATCAGATCACTAACATTCTTCATATACACATTTGGATCAGACTTACACCTCTCAAACCCCAAAGATAGCAGAAAATTGTCCATTTTTGCATACCATGCTCTAGGAGCTTGCTTGAGACCATAGAGTGACTTGTTCAACCTGCAAACAAGTGTATGATCAGAAATAAAACCTTCAGGCTTCTGCATATATATCTCCTCATTCAGATCCCCATGAAGAAAGGCACTTTTTACATCCATGTGATGAATCTCCCATCGCTTGGAAGCCCCAATGGCCAAAACTAGTCTTATGGAGTCCATCTTTGCCACCGGTGCAAATGTCTCTGTATAGTCCACTCCTTGGACCTGAGAGTAACCCTTAGCCACCAACCTGGCCTTATACTTCATATCAGAGAAATCAGATCCAACTTTGGTTCTATAAATCCATTTGCATTGCACTAGTTTCCTCTTGGGAGGAAGAGGGACCAAATCCCAAGTTTTGTTCTCATGGAGTGAGTTCATCTCTTCTTGCATGGCTGATTTCCACCTTGGGTCTGTACATGCTTCTGAATATGAAATTGGATCAGATCCAACCATCAAGTAGCATGCCTCACTCAGATCAGAATTATCACATGCAAAGGAATTGTGAAATTGAGATCTAGTTTTCCTAGCATCTTGGGGATCTCCCACAAGCTCTCCGGCACTTTGAATTGTTTTCTCTGCCCACTTGGGCCTTGAGGGAGGGATATGTTCAGAATCCATATCAACATCATCTTCAGCAATATCAGAATCAGAAATATCAGAGAAAGAATCACTACTTACTTCATCATCAATACGAGGAAATGAGCATTCCCCATCACCTTGTTCACTAGCTTGCAAGAATTCTTCTTCTTCGAATTTGACACTTCTTTCGATGAAAGTTTTGTGAGTGGATGGATCAAAGAGCTTGTAGCCCTTGGAATCCTCTGCATACCCAACCATGATTGACTCCTTTCTTTGGGGCTGCAAGGCCTTTCTCTTCTCCGGTGGAATTCTGGCCCAAGCCCTTGAGCCAAAAATTCTGAAATGTGAGACATTGGGCTTGTGGCCCATCCATGCTTCAAATGGAGTAATTCCTTGCAATGCTTTGTGTGGTGCTCTGTTCTGAACATATGCTGCACAATTCATAGCTTCAGCCCACAATTTGGGAGACAAATCCCTTGCTTGCAACATGCAAGTTGCCATCTCTTTCAGTGCTCTATTTTTTCGCTCTGCAACACCATTTTGCTGTGGTGTGTAGGGAACTGAGTGTTGCATCTGAATGCCATGCTCTTGACAGAGCTGCTGCAAATTGTTATTGACATACTCTCTGCCATTATCAATCCTAAAAACCTTCATGGCCTTCCCACTGAAGTTCTCAACCATGCTCTTAAAAATTTTGAAACATTCAAAGACTTCAGATTTTTGCTTAAGGAAAAATAACCAGCAGTACCTTGAGTAGTCATCGATGAAGGTGAGCACATATTTGCTGCAGCCATAGGAGGGTGTGGGGAGTGGCCCTATCAGATCAGAATGCACCATCCCAAGTGGTTGATCAGCCCTCCTTGCCTTCCCTTTGTCATACTTCTTTTCAGGATGCTTCCCAATCATGCAACCCTTGCATGTTCCACTTGAAAAACTGATTTGTGGCAGCCCTTCTACCATCTTTTCTTTGCTTAAAACTTGAAGATATCTGTAGTTTAGGTGACCATACCTTTGATGCCATAGCTTGCTGGTCTCATTCCCATGTGACAGAAGTACACTTGGTGAAGAGAACTCGAGAAAGTGGGAGAACTTGTACATCTTCATGTCATGGTCTGCAACACCCATTGCAACAATTTTCCCGGTGGAAACTTCTGATATCTCCACATCATCCTGAGTGAAGACCACCTTCTTTGCTGCTCCAGTATGTGTCATTTGATATACAGAGAGCAAGTTTGCTGCAAGATTTGGCACATACAGCACATTGGAGAAGAAGCCATTCTCCATAGAGATTTTCCCAATGCCATGAGCAGGGATTTCTGAGTCATCTCCCATTCGAATGGAGAGGCCACTGTAGGGTGCAAGTTCAGAAAACGAATCTCTTGAGGAAGCCATGTGCCTTGAGGCACCTGAATCAATGATGAACAAGGTTGAATGAGATGAACTAGCCACCAAAGCATGGCAGCTCTCCTTGTCTTCAGAAACGCACTCCTTCTTCTTGGAACTTTCAGGAAGAGGAATATTATTTTTCTGTAGGAGATGGGTCATGGTGTCTATGGTTTTCTTCATGCATGAGCTCTCTGGATGAAAACCTCTTTGACAGTAGCTACATTTTGTCTTCTCAGCCTTCTTTCCCTTTTTCTTGACAGGATTCGAAACCCCCTCAGAGGATTTGGGCCTCTCATCCTTCCTCTTCTTCTCTTGAGGTTTCGACCCCCTGGGTTTTTGCTTGCCTCTTCCACATTTTGAATCTCCAGCTGCAAGAACTTGGTCTTTTTGCTTGATGGAGCCCATCAAGACCAGCTTGTCTTGCTCTTGAGTTAGCATCTCCATGAAGTCATCCAAAGATGGAATCTTCCAAACTCTAACTGTGAGCCTTGTGGAGTTGAAGGAAGACACAAAAACTGAGTATTCAGAACCCAATTCGGAGAGAATGGACAACACCAACTGTTCTTCTTTCTTCTCTATGCCACATTGTATGATCTGCAAGACCAAGTTCTTGAACTTGGTGAAGAAGTCCTAGATGGAATCGAAATTCCCTGGGCTCAGTGAGACAAGCTCATTTTCGAGCTGGTGGCCTCTCATCTCATCAGTCTTTCCAAACAGTGTCTCAAGCTTGAGCCACACTTCATTTGGAGTTGCTAGACTTTCTACATGAAACAGGAGGTCTCTCGAAATGCTGAGACAAAGGAGGCCAAATGCCTCATCCATTCTGTTAAAAAACTTGGATTTCTCCACAGCTGAGTTTGGCTCAACCTCAGTGCCCATAGTAATTCTGTAGAGACCCTTAGATCTCAGCAAAATCACCATTTATGCCTTCCAATCGAAATAGTTGAAGGGAGTGAGCACGTTTGGGTGAGATGGCTCCATTCTCCTCTGCTGCAATTCGTACTTGCTGACAATGTTGATCTTCAATACCTGCAAACAACTCTCAAATCACTCAGGAGGGATCTACACTAACAAATTCGAACCCTGTTTGGATAGTGGGTGCATTCGGGAGAGCATCACACCTGAGAGGAGCCACTAGATTTCTCCAGTAAGCTCAAGGCAATGGCCTCAGGAATTATGTGGTTTCTCCACTGCTTCTGGCAATCCACTACAACAGTCTTGCTAGTTCGAATGGTAGCTCCAAGAGCTCTGATACCATGTAAAATCTCAATCACAGCAGAACCTAGCTACTATGGATTCCTCACTAGTGAAAGATTGCACAACATTTGCAAGAATAGCATAAATATGTAAATGAATGAAGAACAATACACATGAAATGGGTGAATAATGTCAATATTATTAACTGTCCAACCTCAAAATAGGTTAAGAACACCCATATATACAAATCTGGAAGAATTCGAATCCATCTGGAGTGTTCACACTGATCTAGCTTAGAAATAGCTCAAACCCCCCTAGGTTGACCAAAATATCCCAAACCATCCCAAACTGGTTCGAATCTGCTATGTGAATGCTGGGAATGACTAGACAGGCCCATGTGACCTCACACATGTGAAGAAACTGGTTGGTTAGAGGTTTGGTAGCTAAAATTGGCCAAAAATTGGACAAAGTTGGCAAGATTGTCCACAATCTGAGCAAGTGCACCCTAGGTAGAAGAGAAGCATGCTGAATGCATTAATTAACCTGGGGAGGGCGCTCTAGGCATGCTGAATGCATTAAATGCTCTGGGGAGCGCACCAAACAGCCAGTTTGACTCAGCACTTGTTCACATTTGCTAACTAGTTCATGATAATTGACCATTTAGTAGCTAACCAACTTAGGGATGTAATAATTAATCACTTGGGCACTAATTAATCATCAATTAATAAATGATTAATGTACATAGGTGTAAAAATGTTCTAACAATGTAAAATTGAGATAAAGCAAATCTAATCTATCCTTGCAAGGAGCAAACATATGAGCAATACATTGAAAGAAACATCTAAAGATCATACGGGTAGCCATTAAATCCAAAGATGCAATCTCAGCAAGAGGTAAAAGATATTAAAGATAGCTTTAATTCAAATGCAATACATACCATTACTCATTTAAGAGAGACATCATTGTATAGGGAAAATAGAAAAAATCATTCATTACACATAAATAATTCATAGCAGTAAAGAAAGATCTCACTGTAGTATGTGAATGACACAAGAATAGTCCAGCAAGCATTTAGCACACAATTCCAGGAAAAAACGCTCTCTCCATGGCTTTCATTAGGCAAAATCCAGTTCCTTATACATGCAGAGAAGTAATTCACGTACAAGACAGAAAATGTCTTTCACCTGCCAAAAGTCCTCTCTTACTCTTCTATTCTTCTATTTATAAATTTACAAATTGCTCCTTGAGCTGACAAGTGTGCCCTAAATTCTAGAACCTTCTAATTTGTCTTTTAGTGCACAATTACAAAACCCACAGATTCGTCGAGAGTACTCCATATAAGACAAAAATCAGAGCCAAGTGTCCTTTCAAAACAATTATACAATCAGGAATTTCATCCTTTTCTCACATTAAGGCGAATAAGAATTCTGATGGTTCATTTATTTTATTTGGCTTCCCTTTGCTGACTCGCTGACTCATCCCCAACCACTGGCTCGCTTGTGGATGCTTGGCCATCTATGCTTCTGATATATGCGGCCCATTGACTGAGCTCTTTCAAGATGATTTTTCTTTGAATAGACACTGTTGCCTTTGCCGTGATCCCATGCTTGCGCAAATCTGATTTGACTTGTGTTGCTCCTGCTGCTGCTTCTTGGGCAATTGCTTCTATAAAGTAGATATGCATAGCGGGTCGACCAAAGAACTATTGGAGTTCATCTTGGGTTATCACCTCCACCTTTTTAACATAGTCCAATCCTTGGTCCAATTCACCTTGCAACTCATCCAACCAATGTTCTCATTCTAGAAATTTATTGATAGTTTCAGGCAGAACCAAGCGGCACTTGCCATGGGATTCTATGATTTTGGAGTAGAAAGAGTGACATATGCAGATAGTCTTCCTGATTTCCAAGCTTATCCTAGCACTACAATCTTTACTGAATTCAAGGACTCCCACATCCGTCAAATTCTTCTTCGGTTGTGGCACGCAAGTTTGAGGGGAATTCAGATTTTCCCCTCCTCCATTCGAATTGTTTCTTTAACTCTTCCACATGTTTTGCAAATCTATATCTGTTCCTTAAGGTCCAACTTCGATGGACATCATTTTCATGATCATTTCTTTCATGTTGCAAATTTCTCCTGAGATCAGTACCAGCAGTTCATGGCCTTTTATTAGCATGTCACATGCTTGTTTATGAAATGTGAATAGATCTTGCTTGTTTCCCACTGCTTCTTTGAGTTGTTTCAACAACTGCTCCTTTTCTTGGATTAACCCTACATACTGATCCTTGGGGAGATAAATTTGTTGGGCCCTGCTGACTTCAAGCTCCTCCAACTCTGATATCCAGGCCTTCAAGTTATTTTGCTCGTCTTTGGAGATGGCCAGCTGCATCTGTAGTGAATTCTTCTCATTTTTAAGCTGCAAAGCTCCCGAAGTTATCCTTAACTTCTCTTCTATCATTTCCCTATATTTCTTCTTCAATTCATTTGCTTCTAGAACCTCCCTCTTCCTGTCATCTCTTATTTTGAAGCATTGATCTCTGTAATGCTTTATTTCATTTATTAACCAATCAATATTGGCTTTACTCGCCTCGGCTGATGCCATAGTGCATTGGGATTGGAATGAAGGGTCAACATCAGTTCCTTGGACCAGCGTGGTCTCTGATACCCTGAATTGGTATAAGTCCTCCCCAATTTCCATTTTCCTCATTCTTTAGTAAATGATAGCCCTTTTTCGCTCGTGAAAATACACGGAATCCAGGTTGGCCACCTAGCGTTGCTTTCTAGGGTTGTATGGGGTCAGTGCTAATCCTTCAATAGAAGAAACCCCTTCTCGATCTATCGCTGGTTGGTCTATCAGTGGCGGATCTAAATCCATGTTTTGCGGAGTAGATGGTTCTGGCTCAGGAGTTTTCTCAGTCTGCTCCTTTTGCTGCCTTTCAACTATCTCTGCTAACTCTTTTTGTAACCTGTCTACTTCTTCTAACAAAATCCTCTCTTCTTCTCTTTCCTCTTGTAGTTTAGCAACCTGTTCCTTGAGGATTCTTTCTTCTTCTTCTCTTTGAGCCCTTACTTCCTCTTCTTTCTGAATTCTAGCAGCCTCATCTTCCAAAGCCTTTTTCTCCCACTCCCTTTGGATTCTAGCAGCTTCTTCTTGTTGTTGCAATTGAATAGCCTGCTCTCTCTGGATTCTTGTTGTCTCTTCTTGTTGGAACTTGACAGCTTGTTCATTTTGGATCCTAGATGCTTCTTGATCTTGCTGATGTAGTATCCTGCCATCTTCCTCCTGCTCTATTCTTGGCGGATCTCCTGATTGGGACACTGATGCTTCATGTTCCTTTTGAATTAGGCCGACAGGCCTGGGGTTAGGGATCTTTGCACCTTTCTTCTTGTAGCGCTTGCCTAATTCCGTTAAGTTCTGAGCACTAGAGAAAAACTCTTCCTCCATATCTTTAATATGGGTGTACTCGAAGCTAGTCTTGACCTCAATAATATGTTTGGCAACTTCACCACAAGGGTCATGCCTTCTCAAAGACTTTGTACCGAAATGGAAGATATCTAGGTCTCAAACATAGTTTTCTCCTTCCCTGTCCCTCAGGAGGCTATATGCACCTACAGTGAAAGGCATCGGTGGATAAATCCCTTTCCTCCTTTCAGTAAGAACCCTGCTAATCCCGCCAACGTTGAAGAGTTTACTTATGGCTTCCCCTGTGGATTACAAAATCTGTGGCATATCTGGGAAGCAAAAAGGGAGCCACGGATCCTCCATTCATTCGGAAATAGGTACCTTCCATACTATGATAATAATCTCCAATTGCTTCGATGATGGGCATGGTGTTCTCTGACATGCAATCTGGTTCCTTCACAAAAATAAGCTGGTACAATGGCATGATGAATTTCTTGCAAACCTACTTGTAATGGCTTGCATATTTACTTGACCATGTGAGTTGATAGGCCATGAATAGAGGCATTTCCTTTGGCTTCCATGATCATCGCAAGTCTGGGAAGGTATGTTTGCTCAGTAAGCAGTCTATCAAATATGAAGACATGAAGAAATATGCCTTCTTTTAAGTCATCCCTCCCTAGGCCACAGTTAACTGTGAGGCTAGACTATCTAAAATTATGTTGGCCCAATTAAAAATGGTGCCATTCATGGCTATATGAAAGATTACTGGTACCCATCGAATCTTAAAAGTATTTCCATTGGGCATGCCGAAGAGCCGACTCAACATTAGAACAATGAGTCTATAAGGAGTCTTCAGGAGGTTGCTTTCATATTCATTGTTGTTCCTCCTTCTTACCTACCTGTCAGATATCATCATTTTCCTAGCGGCATCCAGTCGGTCCATAGGATGTTTTGCTATCCATTTATCATCTAACCAGGCTCTGGGTTGAGGTAATCTATAGGTCGTTGTGATATGCTCAGGAGCAAAAGATGCTAGATTCATCCCATTTTTATCATTTATGAACCTAGTGTTAGTCCTGACGTGAGGGATCAACCAACCTAAGACTTCAAAACATGGGAACAATTCAGGATGAGTCGTTGCCTTATGGAGGTAAGACCTTCGGATGTTTGCATACACTAGAGAATTTTCTACGGGGGCTTGAGGATTGTTTTGGTCCATGATAAACCTATATAGCTCACCCCACTGGAACTCCGGGGCGGAGCTCCCAGGGGGCACATTGGTGGTAGCTTGTGTGCCAGTGATGTTATAGCTTGAAATGACACCTCTCCGTCCGTGACGACACTTGCTTCCCTTGGTTGCATGACGACACTTCTTGAGATCAAGTTTCAGTCACACAACATGACATTTGTGGATGGAGGAGTCATTTGGGACACTAAAAATGGTTGAAATTACCTCATTATTCACCCATTTGATGTTTATGACCCTTAGGAACATTTTTCCAGACCAAACCATCTCCTGAAAATGAGCAGAAAAGCCTGTTTTTGGCCATTTTTTAACATTCACGCTAGTACACAGGCATGATAGTAGCGTGTGTACCCTACTCTAGTGTACAATAGTAGCGCTCAAAAATTCAGAGCGCGACTCCACTGTTTAAATAATAGCGCTCAACTCCATATGTACGCTACTTTGTCTATTGTAGAGTAGTGTACACCCCTGTTTTGGTCAAAATCTCAGAATTTTGGGAAGTTAAGTTGGTTGGGGAACCTCCTACTCGGTTATAACTTCTTTTGCTATCCTTCATTGCCTATATAAGGAGGGTAGAAGGGCCATGTGAGGGGACTAAGCCCAATTACAAAGTTATGCTGGAGGAATGGAGACCCTCATCCCCCTCTCTTGTGCTTCAGTTTTGGTAAACCCTAGCACAGTTGATTAGAGGCTGGAATCCTTGGAGAACAGAAGCAAGAGACCTTGAATCTAGGTTTCGTGAAGTTCCAAGCTTGAAAGAAGGTATAAATGTATGTACTTGCTTTCATTCATTAATAAAGATCAGATGTTCTTTTCTTTCCAAATATGACCTATTAATGTGTCTTAGATTTGATTACTGTTTGATTGTAGTTTGATGTCTTCTTCTATTATGAATATCAGTCTTATATGTGTAGTCAAATGTATTTGAGAAAGGTATCAAGTTGTTTTGCAGGTCTGGGCATTGCAACACTGGATAAGCATTGAAGAGCGAGGGAGGCAAAGCTAGGATCAACCTTCTGAATAAGGTGCCTACATCTCTAAACCCTAATCTCTTCATTTATTTGTTGTACTTGCAGAATGCTTGTAAGTCTATATTTATCACCGTAAGTTGGTAGTTTCTCCCCTGAACTATAGGTGCATTTTCCCCACAACAAGTGAACATTGTCTCGAGTCAAGTATCCAACAGGATTTCTATGTCTGAATCTGATTCAATCTATTGCGTGGCTTTCTTCTTTGCAGACCTCCTATGCATGATAATCCTGTGGTGAGCATGGCAGTACAAATAAGGTGTATGCAGATATTCAGCTATTATTAAAATGCAAAGCCTTTTATAGATTTGTGAAATAAAAAGACATAGTTGACTTTAACCAGATAAATTTCAAGTATTAACAACATAGTTATGAAAAAGCCCATAATATGCTACTTTCAAAAATATGGAGGTTGTTTTAACAAAAGATCCACTAATTATCAGTTCAACTACTGTTTCACAGTTGAAAACCATGAGAAACATTATACGCTAACACAAGCCACTGTGGTTTCATGTATGGGACAAATGGCTTTATGGCTCAAACATTCTTTGAAAGATAGTTCTAGAACCTATGTGACATTTTAGGATTGTGGTTGCCTTGAATTCATGCTTTATTGGCCCATTACATCAAAGCTAGTTCGTAGTCTGGGAAATTTAACAACAAGGAGAGAAACATGGTGAAAAGGTAGTGACATACGCTTCCAATTTGTGCTATTACTTTTTTCAAAATGTAGGTGTCTTCCAAAACAAACCTAGCCAGGAGAAATTGATGAAGGGATAAGGAACTGGAGTATTTTAATGATGTCATGTCATTCACCAAAATGCGCAAGTGTCTAGAATGTTTTGTGCAATTGGGGAGACCATTGGGTTTGCGCCAGTAATGCGGATAAATACAAATGAGCGGTTTATAAGTGAAACGGGGCCGTTCATAATGTTCCCTATAGCAGGACCGCCATTTTTCTCTTATCATGTTCTAAGGGGGGGGGTTTGGCCGAGCATTCTTTTAGTTTCATGACCTAGGCACGAATGTATAATATTCGATAGAATAGAAAGTATTGGTAAAATTTTCTTGGCTCAAAGGCATCGACATAACCACTATGCTTCCCTATGCATATGCCTATCACATAATCTAAGCGATTCATAGCGCTAACAAAACTAATCACCCATTACATACTTAAGCCGTTTATTCACCGTATGCACGTAGCTTCCATGATTCATAACATTCCCTCCCACGGGGTGAAAATGCATGCAGTGTTTCAACCGAAACAAGCACTGGCTAAAGATTTGGACTTGGATTGGAACGACATCTAAGTGGGCTAACTGAGGCTACCAGGATTTGACCAAGGAAAACTCAAGGATGGAACGTTGCGTAGGAAGGACCTACTTAGGGTGTGGCGCAAGTGATAGCAAGACGAACCTGAGACGAGCCGGTGAAGATAGGGCTCTCCAGACCCGGGTTCGCGTAGGGCGACTTCATATCCTCATTTTCAGAATAAGGAGAAAAATGGTTGTTCCATGCATTCAAAGGTATATGTATAGTGATCTTGAGTTACCTACCGGGTAAAACATAACTCAAAGCCTCGGGAAATAAGAAAGGAACGAGCAAAACACCTACCTGTCATACTTGCGAGGAGGGCTGGCGGACGTTCCAAGATGGGTGATGGTTCCCACAGGCATTCAGCAGTGAATGGTGAGCTTTGTTCTCAGATGGTGAATGGTGAGCTCTGTTGAACTTGGCGAATGACAGAATAATTTTCAAACTCCGTTGCATGTGTTTATAATGGGGTGGCATTTATGTCACGTAAGGTGGCGGGTTGGTGAATTGAATGAGCACGGGGCTCGAGGACTTGTGAATTTAAAATGGCACATGGATGCATTCATGACCCTACCGACTTCAACGTTGCACATGTATCAAAATAAATCGTCGCGCGCAAAGCGGCGATTGCGAGATTAAGGTTTGTGCTAAATTCTCAAGCAGTGAGCGTAACACTAAGTCCGGCACCAAAGCGGCAATCACAAGGTTAAATCCTGCGATGATAGCACTGTGCCAAAAATGAGCTCGGGGATGCATGGCTATGATGGCGGGCGTTATAGGGATAAGTCTTGCGCCTTTGATGCAAGGTTTAGTCACAAAACCTGCGCTAACGGGAATCGCACCAACAAGCCGTTAAGAGATTTTCTAGTACGCGTTCATTTAAGGATTATTTTTGTGCCAATGATGGTCAAGATATGGTTTCAAAATGCGCCAAGCAGTGGACTCATGATTAGTAACTGCACCGAGGGTATGGTTATCATTTGTGCCAAGCGGAAGAATTAGGGCTAAAAACTGCGCTGAAGAGGAAAGGTGACTTTGCCTTAGAAAAATGCTTGAGAAAAATTTGGGAAACAAGTGTTTTGGACCAAACAAAAGAGAAACAGAGCTTTCGCATCAGTTGAATTATAGTTATCATTTGCGCCAAGCGGGGAGTCTATGGTTAAAACTTGCGCCAAAGGGCGGCTGACTTAAGGCTAAAAACTGCACTGAAGAGAAAAAGTGACTTTTCCTTAGAGAAAATAACCTAGAAAACTTTTGGAAAGCAAGTGTTTGAAATTTTTCCAAGCCAAAGAAAAAAATAAGCCTGAAAGACAAGGAAAACACTTTGTTACAAAACGTGCAGAAAGAGGGGCCCCAAATATCTTCAAAATTTTGGGGAAGGATGTTGCAGCAACAACAATTGGCAAATCGCTAGCGAACACAGATCTCTGAAAAAACTCTCTCTCGTTCATAGGAAATTTTAAAAGTTGTTCACCTTGTGTGCAACAGTTGGCTTGAGCATTCGAATCTCGGCAAAGGAAGTAGTCACTTTATCCGTTGGTCATTGGGAAAGGGGAGCTTTGATAAAGACATCCTTAAAACTTTCCACGGGCCAAAATATGGGGTTCATTTTAGAAGATTCATCTCTTAGACGACCACTGTCATCAGACTCCAAATGATTGTAACAACATCTCGTAGACAATATTCTCTTGTTCCTCATTCCCATGTTGCTTGCATCCTTTTGGATGTTCATGTATTTGACAGCTTTTGTTGTTTGAGCCTTCTAGAAATAATTTCCTTAAAATTACGATCTTTGATTTTGGTTCTTCAATCCATAATGTCCTTTTGTGTGAGAGAGAGATTTTATTTGATTTATCAAGCCTCACAGACAGAGAAGAACCTAACTTGAGTTGAGTCTTTTGAACAACTTTCTTGACTTGAACATTTTGCTTTTATCTCAACCATGCTTTGATTGAGGTGATAATTTCTGGAAAACAGACTCATGATTATAGGCCCTTTTGGCTTTAGATTTGCAACATGGAGTCCTTTTAATACCCTATGTCTTCGAGATGTGCTTCCTTTCCGTGGGTACAACTACAGCGATATTCTTGAGACGCTTATAAATGTGAGGGTGGATGGAGCCCGAAGATAGTGATAAAGATAATCATAGATCTCTGCTATTAAACAAGGGTTAATGCGACCAACATAACACGATCTCTTCATTCTAGAGAACGATCAGCAAAACCAAAATTGCATAGATAAACTTTCTTTTGAGGATACATTTCCAACTTCATGAGTTGTGAGATTTCTTGAGAGATCTATCTTCGCGAAAGGCCCAACTGCAGGTCTAGCAGGAAAAAACTATACAAAGAAAAGGGGAAAGGGAAAACTCAAATAATCAGAAAAGAGGACAACTTGGCTGAAACAAACAGAAAACAAGAGTCTAAAGTAAAAAGTAAAAGAAAAAAAAAGCTTTTATTTATGTACAGAAAACATCAACGAGACTATGCAAAGTATTGTTTAAAGGCGATGTCGTTGAGGGAAAGGGTTACTTCCTCTCCCTGGAGGTATGTTAGCTTGTAAGTGGATGGGCCAAGCTTTGTAGAAATTTGGTAAGGGCCTACCCATAAGTGTTGGAATTTCGTGTGCATTCCCTTGCCTTCGTGATTATGGTCCCATTTCAGAACTAAATATCCTACTTCAAAACTTCTTTTACTAGACTTCCTTTTATCGAACCATCTCTTGACTATATCTTGGTGTTGGTGGAATAGATTCTTAGCTTTCTGTCGAGTTTCTTCAAATTGACTACCAGACCCTCGAGAGGCTTGGGACAATTGCAAGGATGGAAGTAAGATGTTGGGAGGGAGGATGGATTCCTTGCCATAGACAAGGGTGTAAAGGGAAACCCCTAATGCATTCTTTGGAGTCACCCTATCTTCCCATAAGGCATTTGGGAGAGCTATATGCCAGCTTCGCTGATTTTCAATCACAATCTTCTTGAGAATTTGGATGAGGTTTTTGTTCGAAGATTCGGCTAGTCCATTTCCATGGGGGTAGTAATTGGATGAATAATGCAATTTAATTCCCCTTTCATAAAAAAATTCATTTATTTTAAAAGATGAGAAATAAGTAGCATTATCAAATACTAGGAAAATTGGAACCCCAAACCTGGTTATGATGTTCTATTTCAAGAAAGTGATGACTGCGTCTTCATTGATCTTGCACAGTGGGGAAGCCTCTGTCCATCTGGTGAAATAGTCGGTGGTTGTATGGGCATACATCACAGTTCCTTGCATAAGTATGGGCATCCTGGAATAAAGTGGGCCAGTAATAGCCAACTCTCAGTATTTTGTGAGCTGTTGTCTCCCCTGAATAATTTCCACCGGCAGGGCCATCGTGTAACTCTTTGACGACTTTACCTGCATCCTCATTCTCTAGGCATCTGAGAAAGATTCCATCAATTTTTTTTTCTGAAAAGTATTCTGTCAATGATCTGATAAGCTGCTGACTTTAAACAGAGGGCCCTTCTTTGCTGAGAATTCCAGTGTTCCGATAGGTACCCTTGTTGCAAGTAATGCACTAAATCCCTATACCATGATTCAGGAGCTGTGAAGATGGGACATACTTCGACCAAATTCAGCTCGGCTTCATTCCTCCAATCCTGCTCTTCATCAATTGTATGTTCAGTAAGCAATTTACATAGGTCTTTTCCTTTAATGATGGTGGCCAGTTTAAATTTTAAGTCATATTCTTGAAGAGATGTGACCCAATTTCCCCTTCTTTATCCCAACTCCTTTTGAACGAAAAGGGATCTGACAGCTGGGTGGGTGTTGGCGGGAAAAACTACCCTATAGTAAGAAAACTGATACTATCAACTGAAAGGGTGTGATAGGTAAGTGTATTAACTGCATTACAGAGATGTTCATGAAAGGAAGTAGGTTATATGCCTTGAGAACATACCTTTCGAATGACGTTTGATCCTAGCTCTTATTTGATCTTGTGCTCGATCCTCAAGTCCACGTCCCGTTCACTAAACCTGCAGTACAAGTACCTTTCTCAACGTATCTTGGATAATATATAATGATGGAAAAAGACAAAGCAATTTAAACATCCAATATTAACCAAAACATATCCAAACTAGTATATCACTTCAATGAACACTTAATTTGGGACAAGAAAGACGCTTCAACCTTTTATTGTCAAATGCAAATTGATGTTACAAAATATACCTGACTTTGTGACATGCTCCTGCAACTTGATCCTGGGGTCTTGCTCTTCTCTGGCTTGGATATCTTTCAGCATAAACTCCTCCAATGCAAGCTTCTCTTTAAAAGTCTCTTAATAACATTCATGTCTCTAACGCCTCTCTTTATTCTTCCCTATATTTATAGGACAAGAGAAGTAGTTCAGGTCAAGAGATGGTTATGGAGGAAGTTGGGGAAGTTGGGAAACCAACTGCAACTAATCCTCTTCGTGAAATTAATTATTTTTTAATCATCTTTTGAGATGTACGCTACTATTGCTCAGTGAAGTAGCGTTCAGGGTGCTACTATAGAGCTTGTAAACTAGCGCTCATCACTTTTTAAATGTTGAGCGCTACTCTGCTGAAGAGGAGTAGCGCTCATAAGGCTTGAGCACTACTATTACACACTGGAGTAGGGTACAGGCGCTAGTCTATTGAAGTAGAGTAGCGCTCATATCTCAGAATGACATTTTTAGGGTTTTTCCAGTCTTTTCAGGAGGTGGAGTAAGTCAAAGTCTCATCTAGGGTCAACATGCTCCTCCATCCAAGTTGTCCTTTTGTGTGATCAACAGCTCAGGGTGATCACAGACGGAGAGGTGCATGTTTGACCTATAACAGATGCCCCCTAATGTGTGAGGTTAGAGGTAAATGATGGCCGAAATACATTATAATCCAAAGCCAGAGGAGGAGTAAAGAACCGCATAAACAAGTCATAAGAACACCTGAAACAAAGATCAAGGTTAGCAAGCAATTACATCTTTGACATCATATAGATGTGCAGTGTGATACAACATGATCTCCAATACATAACAAGGAGATGTATATATAGCATGGCCACTTGGAATACAAATATGGGTCCATGTCAAACTGAGAGATCATAGCCATAACAACAAACTAGATCTATGTCTCATGGAGAGCCGAATATAAGTGAGGCTTAGTCTTGCGCAACTTGGGTGATAACAGAATGAGGCAATGTCATCCAAAATTCCAAGGTCTTCATCCAAAACAACTCTAGGTACAAACCCTAACCATGTGAATAGATGAGCTGACAGTCGAACATGGGGGGTATCGTTTGATTACCGGTCATTGATGTATACCATTAACAAACGCGAGGACTTCCACCGATAATGATGATGGGGCCCAAGGTACCAAGTACGGTCTACCAAGTGTGAATAGATGGACTTGGAGTCAAACACTTGGGGATCCTGTCGAAGAAGAGACATTGATGTATTCTCAACATTCAACAGTGACGAAAATTGCCACTGGTGACTGCAATTTCCAAGGTACTAACCGAAACTCTAAACTTCATTCCCAGAGTAAAATGAGTTGATGTCGATGGGAAGAAGTTCGTTGGAAGGGAGGCCTTGAGGCATCCTTCATCATCCAACTTGAGGAACACTCAACTGGTATGAGCTGATATGGAATATGTAACAAGACTGACACTAGGATGGTCGACACATGAGGTCAAGGTAAACTGTAGAATGGTTGACACAGGGTATATCCTTTAACAGTGAGCAGGACACAAAGTGACTCAGACAGTTTCTGACATAGTGGGGTAAATGATAAGCCTGAAATGTAAGAGACATTATCAGACTCTCCATATGGTTGGAAGAATAACCAACCGGAGGAGTAAACAACTCGAAGATCGGGTTCACCCTAAGGTCAAAAACTAAACCCAACCGACAAGATAGACTCAAGTAGGTGCTGTGTTCAAGGATAGAACTGAATAAACTACCTTTGACATTGAAGATATGACACATCTTTCCCATCCCTTATTCTTTTTAGATAAAAGAATACCTTTCTTGTTGTTTTAATGAGTCCAAGAAAGAATGAAAACTCAATAGATGCAACCATGTAAAAATTTTAACGAGCCCATGGGAGGAAGACTCAGGACCTTCTTCATTATTTACAGAGTTCGAAGAAGAGATAGAAGATTACTCTATATCACTTATCTCTGGATTTTAATATCGAGCCGAGATCTGTTCTTGCTCGCCGATGTTTTCCTGTTTATAGAGTCTGAAAAACTTAAACAATCCTCTTTTCACCTATCCGTGGATTTTATATTGATCCCGGATTGGTCTGTGCTCAGCGGTGCTTTCTTGTTTATAGAGTTGAAAAACTTAAACAATCCTCTACTTACCCTCTCGTGGATTTCACATCGAGCCTGAGTAGGTGAATGCTTGCTTGGTATTTTCATGTTTAGAGAGCCTGAAAACCCTAAAGAAAGGCTCCAAAAGGTCCTTTTTCGTGCAGTTAGTCTCCTCCCTCGAAAAAGTATAAAACAAAGGGAAAAGAACTCTTCTAGCACATACAGAAGTATACCTAGAGTATACCTTTTCCGTAGTTAATCCACCTAGGTCCGGAAAAGGGATAATTCTATACCTGAGTGGATGAGCCTTCGATTAATTTAACGAGCTCGAAGAGGACAGGATTGCTCGGCAATCTTGTTTAGGTTTAAATAGTCCAAACAAGAGCTTAAAATGACTTAAAGGTCAGCTTATGGGATCATAGCTTCATACTCTACCAAAACTAGGTCTTCAACAAAATATTAGTTAATGCGACAAAAAATCTCGAATGATATATGAATTTGAACTATCAACTAGTTGACAAGGTCTAACATCAAGAATTTTTAAACTTAGGAGATCGATCCTACAAAAAGTTAAGAAAAATGCGAGCTGGATTAGCAATACACGATATGTATGTTTCAATTGATTAATTAGGTGATTTTGGAAAATTTTGAAACTATAGAAAACTAAACAATGGTGGGTAAAAAATTAAAATCCAATTTATATATATAATTTCATTTTAAAAATCAATTTCCAATTTGTTTTTGTAGGGCAAATATTTGGGGCAACCTTGGCATTTTCAAATCTCCGTGGCGATCAAATCAAGCATCCAAATGCCGTTCTTCTTCCACCAAGTGAGTTAGAATCCTCCCCACTTGCATTTTTATGGTTTAGTTTTCACTTTTTTGGGCCAAAAATTGCTTGCCACACAATGCTCACAACTCTTACTACGTGGGCGCTACTGTGTAACAATAGTAGTAGCGTGTAAAGGATATGAGCGCTACTATGCTCAAACAGAGTAGCACCCATACATTATTGTGTAGTATACATAGTAGCGCTCAAGCCTGAAAACCTAAAAGCAAGCGTTGAGACTAAAAACAATGTCACTTTTTGTGCAGGATGGTTCTTCAATGGAGGGAGAGAGAACATGCGGACATGGATAGGGTGGCCATGCAAGACCCGACCACTCTCCATGCTCTCCGAAGATGCGTTTTATTGAAGTTTTACCGAACTGTAAACATGAGGGCCCTAAACAAATTATTTAGAATACTTATTCAGTACTGGGATGTGGATACCAATACTTTTGTCATTTGTGGGCAAACTTTGGAGCTTATAGTTGATGACATATATTTCATTACTGGTCTCTCACGGAGGGGAGATGTAATAAATCTGAAAGGGTCTTCTTGTGTGGGAATAAGGTCTGTGCAAGAGTACGTGAATTCATATTGTGTGGTTGGAGCTGAGAAATCAGGAAGCCAAATCTTAAATTATACCATTGAAGGACTCCCCTTCAAGGTGATAGTGAGTATGATCAACCGAGTGGCAGGTAGTGCCTCACTACACCTAGCTTCTAGGCACTCTATGCATGTTGGTGTACAATGCTTACACGGTCATGTATATGATTGGTGTACTAGTTTGCTGGCGAGCATGAAAGCTCAATTGACAGGTTGTAAATCCGGCACAATGAAGAATTTTGGGTACGGTAGCATTTTGTGTACTTTCTTTGAGAGGATGCCTGCTATCAGTTTGGGGATGCCTCTACCTCAGGTTAACCCCTGTGAGCCCAGACTAGGCCATTGGGGTGACATATTCCTCCGCCAGGGTGGTGGGGAAAGTCACTACTGTTATCATACTAATGATTTCTAGGGGTGGTGGGAGAGGCAAGCGCCCTCTTTCGAGCAGTTTCCATATGTTGGATTGGATTTCCGTCATGATCCAAAACTGGTGCTTCCTCCAGGTGGAGCCTGGGGAGACATTGGTATGTTTAATTTTTTAGAATTATTTAATTTTTTCAAACTTTTCAAGTATCTGATTTTTATAAATGAATTTTGAAGTGCTAAAGAAGTGTCATATGCAGATCTTGGGCCTGTCCCTTCCGAGGGACATCCTACCATCTTTGTGAGGCCAGCTGATATTACTACAGTAGATGCTAGGTTGGGGACCATAGAGAGAAAAGTGAGTCGGTTGACTCATGAAGTTCCTACATGCTGTATGGATCAGATACCTATTGATATGCAGGAAGATGTAGTTGGGGTGCCCCCAGCATGGCTTAGGGTGCTGCGGAAGATAGCTAGGCTAGTCATATGCTCTCGCAGTGCAGTAGATGATGATGAGGTCCCTCCTTCTCCATAGGAGAGGGATACATTCTATGTATATATTTTTGAGGCTACTATGCCCAGTTTTGTACTTTTATGACATGAATTGATAGACTTGTGATCCAAAACTCATATATTTTTTGATACAGTATTGGCTATGCACAGTATCGGTTATTTACATATGTATGTGTTTGAATTTTATATGTGCAATGTTGTTTATGAAAGTGTATGATACAAATGCTAGTATAACACATAGTTTGCTAATGAATCAGCTAATGCGTTTAAACTTCTTGGAATGTGTTCATATATAATAGAATCAAACTATCTTTCCAATAGTCTAACTCGTAGAAACTGACGTAGCAATCCAGGATCTCTAATCTGGTAAACACCTGTTAACTGAAATACAATTAGTTGTGAGTCAAGTCTTACCTCCAAATGTGAAATTCCATGACTGAGAGCATCTCGGAGAAGTTCTATAACTGCACTATATTCAACCACATTATTCATGGTAGGCCCAAACAAACCCCCCCCCAAGAGACAAGTTGGCCAGCGGGTGAGTAAATGACCCAAGCTGCTGCAGCCAACTGACAGGTGTGGCGACTAGCGCCATCAGCAAATCCTAAGAAATGTTCGGTTGACATCTGGTACACGAAATGAAAAACACATATAAGATTAACTAACAAGCATAATGAAAACTAGATTTACAAAAATATACAACTATGTTACAAGAAAAAGTATGTCAGCCTAAGCGTAGTACTTCTTCAGGTAGAGCCCATTTCTAGGCTCGGCCAGCTTATTACCTTCGTAATCTATTAGTTCGTAGGCACCTTTCTTCAGTACTTTGGAAATTATAAAAGGTTCGAGCCACCTGGATTTGAATTTTCCAAGTCCTAGGGGTTCTTTGTCTTGATCCCAAAGTAGGACCAAGTCACCTTCAATGAAAACCCTAGGTTTGACGGATTTTTCATACTGTCCTTTGACTCATTTTTTGTGGACCTCGTTTGTTGTGAGCGCGTCATGGCGTTGTTCATCTAGATGTTCTAAGTGTAACAAACGTTCTTCTAGTATTGAAGTATCTGGTCGTAGCTGAATTGCTAGTTTTAGCGAAGGAATCTCGCATTCAATCGGTACGACTGCTTCTATCCCATGCACAAGTTGGAAGGGAGAGAATCTGGTAGCAGTCTTAACGTTGGCTCGGTAAGCCCAAAGAGTCGGGTACAACATGATGTTCCAGTTATTTCGACTGGCATTAACAGTTCTCTGCAGTATAACCTTCAAAGTTTTGTTCACTGCTTCGACTTGGCCATTCGCCTGTGGATAGTATGAAGATGAATGTTCTTGTCGAAAACCAAGCATTGTATGCAACTCGGTCATCATGCTATTTTGGAAATGACTTCCATGATTAGTCACTATCTCTTTAGGTATGCCGAACCGTGCAATAATATGATTAAACACAAAATAAGTGGCAGTTTCTCCATCTGCCTTAACAATAGGCATTGCCTCCACCCACTTAGTAAAGTAGTCAACAACAATGATGATGTAATGATGTCCTCCAGCCGAAACTGGATTGCAAGTCATGTAATCAACCCCCCATTTTGTGAAGGGACCTGCTGTAATTACAGGATGAAGAGGAGCTGGACGTGCCCTCATTTTCTTAGTGAAAAACTGACACGGATGACAACATTTCACCGCTTCCACACAATCTTTAAAGATCGAGGGCCAAAAATATCTGGCACGCAGTATCTTCTGAGCTGTTGCCTACCTGGAAAGATGTCCCCCACAAGCTCCACTGTGGGCATCATTTAATACTGCTTCAGCTTCTTCTCTAGTTAAGCAACGTCGTAAAATGGAATCTACGCCACGTCAATACAAAGTATCTGAGATGATGAGGTAGTTCTTCGCATGGCTTTTGAGCTTGCGTCGCTCTTCTCGAGAAAAAGTAGTAGGACACCTCAAAGTCTGGAGATATACTAAGATATCCCCGTACCATGGGTCAGAGGAAGTAATGAGGAAGATATGTTCATCTGGGAATGATGATTCTTCCTCAACATACTCTAGGTCACTTGGAAACTTTGAGATTAACTCAGCGAATACTAGTGATTTCTTTGACTTGGCTGATTGAAAGACCAAATCGAACTCCTGTAGGATTACAATCCATTTATTATATTTCCCACCGATGATTCGTCGGGTGAGAACGTACTGGAAAGGATTGACTTCTGCTATCATAGTAGTAGTTCATAAAAGTATATAGTGACGAATCCTCTGTACCGCATAGACTGCAGCAAGTGCTAACTTCTCCATGTGCGAATATTTAACCTCAGGGGCTATCAATGCACGAGAAAGATAGTAGACAACATGCTCTTGGAGCGTATCATCTTCCTGAACCAAAAATATACCAATTGTATTAAGAGACACTGCCAGATATAAAAGAAAATCTTTTGCGTAGTCTGGCGGGCTCAATAAGGGTGCTGAAAGAAGTGCCTTTTTTAAGGCTTCAAAGGATGCTTGAGCAGCCTCATCCCACACAAAGTAGGAGTCTTGTTTGAGTAGCCTCATAAAACCTTTAGTAATTTTAGCATAGTTTATGATGAATCGCCGTAAGAAATTAGACATGCCTTGCAATCGGATAGACAATGAAGACAATGAAGCCCCGACTGGAGACAATGAAGCCCAGTAGACGTCCCGATTCGACACAGAACACACACTTATTAGGATTCAAACGAATCTTATATTGTCTGCATCTTTCAAACACCTGTCTAAGATGAGCTGGATGATCCTGTCTCTTTTGAGATTACGCCGGGAGATCATCCAAGTAAGTTTCTACTATGTGTTTGATATCATGAAAAGAGAAATTCATCACACGCTGGAAGGTAGCTCCAGCATTCTTCAATCCAAATGGCATCTTCTGGTAAGCGAAGGTCCCCCACGGTAAAATGAAAGCTGTTTTATGCTGGTCTTCGGGTTTGATTTGTATTTGATTGTATCCCGAAAAACCGTCCATAAAAGAGAACATCTCATGTCCCGCAAAAGAATCTATGATTTGATCGCTAAATGGTGTAGGATAGTTATCTTTCGGACAAGCTTTGTTAAAATCCAAGAAGTCAGTATAGACTCTAATGGTACCTTGCTTCTTATCAACCAGAACGGGGTTTGAAACCCATTCCGTCATGTCAATCGGATAGATGAAACCGGCTTTAAGCAACTTTTCAACCTCTACCTTTATGGCGACCGCTTTTCTAGGGTTCATAGTACGGAGCTTTTGTCTCACAGGTTTTGCGTTAGGGTATGTCATGATGACATGCTCCACGATGGCTGGGTCTATACTGTTATAGGTCAAACTTGCACCTCTCCGTCCGTGATCACCCTGAGCTGCTGATCACACAAAAGGACAACTTGGATGGAGGAGCATGTTGACCTTGATATTATGACAACTCATCCTATTTCCTGAAAATACTGAAAACATACAAAAAAATATCATTTTGAGGTATGAGCGCTACTCTACTTAAAGAGACTAGCGCCCATACGCGACTCCAGTGCATAATGGTAGCGCCCATATCAGTATATACGCTACTCCTTATTATCAAAGTAGTGCTCGGAATTTAAAACTAAATGAGCGCTATTCCTCAAACAATAGAGTAGCGCCCTATACGCTACTCCACTGTGTAATAGTCGCGTGTACCTTAAAAAATGATTAAAAAATATTTTAATCCATCGAAGAGGATTAGTTGAAGACAGTTTCTTAACTTCCCCAACCTCCTCATCGACTTGAACTGCTTCCTTAAACCTATATATTCCTAGAAGACTAAGGGAGCAAGGTTAGAAGAAATTATGAATGCAAATGCTTACTAAAGAATGAGAGGATGAGTTAATGGAGAAACTGTTGCAGAAGACATTCAGACCAGAGCAGAGCCAGAGCCCAGGATCTAGTTGCAGGAGCCTGCTTCATTATCAGGTATATTTGTACTGCATACTATTTTGACAAATAAAGGTTGAAGTGTTTCCTTGTTCCAATCTGAAGGTGTTATCAAATGGCATTTTGAGTTGGATTCATTTTGGTCAATACCGGATATTAAACATAATATTTGTTTATTTTATGATTTATATGTTGCCCAAAGTGTTTGAGGAAGGTATTGTTGTTTCAGGTTTGCTGAAAGAAAGAAGATTTGAGAGCTGGACACAAGGCTGGGTCAAGGCTAGGATCAGACTCCAGTGAAAGGTATGTTCTCTAAATCTGTAATCTATTTCTTTTGCAAACACTTCTGTAAATGACATAAATACACTTACCTGTCACCCCAACCAAGTTGATAGTTTAGTTTCCTGACTATAGGGTAGAAATATCCGCCAACAGACTGGCGACTCCGCTGGGGATATAGTGTTTTTGGCTTTAGGAAACCATTGTTGTTGGTTGTCTTCTCGGTTGATTTGGATTTCTTCGACTTGCTAAGAACCTTTTTAGGTATCTTTTGTCTTGGCTTGCCTGCTTTCATCAATTTCCATACCCCCCAAGGTCAGTTTCCTAGCCTTTTAAAGATGAGCGCTACTATTACATATACACAGTAGCGCCCATACGCTACTGTACTGTATATACAGTAGCGCCCGTTTTGGCATGGGCGCGAGTTGCTCTACTGCACAGTAGAGTATTTTTTCTGAAGCAGCCATTTTTTTGATTTTTCTTGCTTTTGGCCCTATGGAGATTTTCTGACTTTGTTGTAGGATTCTTGGGATGATTGCATAAGGTTTTTAATCATTGATTCAAGTCATAGAACCGCTCCTTAAATTTTTTCCATGTTTTAAACCATTTGTTGACCTTTGGATTTCTTTGAGACCTTTTTGACCTATTTGGAAGACCTAGTGGTGTTCGGTGACGAACATTTTCACTTGTTTTCAGACCCTGACTGCCTTTGCCCATTTACAAACCTGTACACTCCTGTGTCTGTTGTTTGTGGTGAAGTTGTATGTTCTCTACTGTCCATGTCCTTCGTTTAGGGTTTTGGTCTTTGGTAGAGCTTTTAGGGTGTCTTCTTTGTGTCTAGTTTCATGTTTTTCCCGAGACTTTTTGTCTTTTGATGGTCACAAGTGCTTCTTTAACAGCTCTAGGCTAGCTTCCACCTCTCAGTTTTCTTCGTGTTAGTAGGGCAGCCTGCTTGTCTACGTATACTTGGCTTTGTGGTCTTGTTAGGGTTAAGCACTTTAGGTCAGTCCTTGGGTGTTCTCTCCTTGTTTTTCTTCCACTTAGTGTCCAAGTTTATAGGCTTTTTCCTGAGTAAAAAACCTGTAGACCAAGCCTTTCTCGAGTTAGGTCTCGATAGCTGTAGGCCCACAAAAAACATTTGCCATATTTCCACTTTTGCATAAGAAGTTTTTATTTGGCTTTCCATTTTTTTTCATAGTTCTTTTTCAGTCATTGAAAAAGCAAAAAAAAAATTTTGGTACTTTGAGTTAAATAGAACTTGTTTTTGCCAATGCAAAATAGCTTAATATATTTTGTTTAATTCAAAAAGAAAACAAAAAATTAGTAGGAAAGTTTGCTTAGATTTGCATTTTCGAAAAAGATAGATGAAAAAGTAAAAAATAAAAGAGTTTTGTTGTAAGAAAATTTGAATATATTTGCATTTAGTTTTCTTGTTATAACCACGTTCACACACTCACTATCCCTTTTGCGTAATAAAAGCCCTTAAAATTTATTAATAAAATGAACTAGAAACCTTTTCTTTTTTAGGGCACACTACACCAACTAGTCTTGGTTAGGGTCTTGGGTTTAAATCACTTTAAACCACCCAAGATCACACATTGCGCAATAATCGTAGTGAGATTATCATTTAGGCAAATCCACTACACTCAAAAATTGCCTGGGAGCATATGCAGTAGGTCAATGTGAGATCGGTTTGTGGGAATACCTCTCCTACTTTCTGATTGAACATACGCCAGGATTGGATAGCGTATTGGGGACTCTTTCGAGTTTCGGGCTTAGCTACCCTGCCCACGCTTTCTGATTCGACCGGTGACTGTTCCCCCAGGATTTTTTGGTGTTTTGGTATCCTTAGTATCAGACTTTTAGGTTCTTACACAGGTGACAGCAGAGGGTATATCTGCTGTACCTAGGACAGACGCGGGAGGAAATCCCTTGCAGGTCTTTGGGAGGGCGGTTGGGTGATTCCAGCGCTTGCACCCTTAGTCATTGTATTGTGGACCCCGGGTAACTGTTCTTCATCCTTCGTTGATCTGTTCTGGGCCCTCATCATCCCAGACTCTTCTCCGGAAGGCACCTTTGTTTGATTGGTTTGAATACTTAGGAATTTTTAGTTGGTGTGCTGTTTGCCCCCTAGTCTTAGTGGCCACTAGGTTCTAGGCTGTTTATTGGATATCTATAATCACGGAGAATCAACAACTCCGTAGATCGAGAAGGATTCAAAACCTTCCTCCTGTTAGAATAGAGCCTTTACAACCAGCTACAAGACAGAGGGTAAACCCCAGTATTTCTTCAGAAATTACCTCTGAAATAGAACTGCTTGAAGAAATACTTATAACAGAAAACCTTGAAACTGAGGTTCTTGAGGAACCATCACCAAGTATCACAGAGCAACAACATTTTAGTACTGTTGAGGTGGAAGATCTTACTTCCGCGGAGTATAGCACTCCTTTCAATCCTCCCTTAACTGACACTAGAATTCCGGTACTGTCACCTGTTGGTTTCCAACAGCCTCTTTTCAGTGCAGATCTTTTGTTTCCCGATTATCTGATGACTAACACAGGAGGTGAACCAGGGGGTCCCCAAACTCCCACCTTAGGTATGAATACCAGCACAGTTAACCCTTCTTTTACTGCTACATCTAGTCAGGCACAAACTACGTCTGTGCCTACTCCATCTTTTAGTTTTAACACTAGTACCTTAGGAATGCCTAGTTTCACAACAATGGCATCTATTCCCACGCCTACTGTTAGACCTAGCAGTATGGCTAACTGTGCAACACCTTCTACTTCACAACCTTTATATCAGATCCCCAGTACTTGGGTTTCCACACCTGTGGTAGGACCAAGTGTTTCAGCAAACATGCCAGTCATGGGTACCATGACTGCACCGTCCACATCAGCTTCAGCTGGTTTCAACAACTTTGTAGGCCCTAACTTGAATCAGGGTAGCATGCCTGCAAATAATGTTCCTTTTTCCTTATTCTCAGGGGGAGGGGGCAACTTTTTCAACCAGCAATATGGCGGGGCTAACACCCAGCCACAATGGACGAACCAACAAAGCACTAATCCGCTCTCGTATGGGTGGGGAAATTTTAATCATTCTTTCTCACAACAACAACAACTGGCAGGGGGCAACCCCTACCAACAAATACCTGGGGGCAACCCCTACCAACAGTTAACTGGGGGTAACCCCTATCAACAGTTGGGAGGCGGAAACCCCTACCAACACATGGCCGGGGGCAACCCTAATCACCAAATGGCTGGGGGCAACCCCTACCAACAATTCATGGGACAAACAATGGGTACTTTCCCTTATCAAGCTCCATCTTATCGGCCTCGTCTACCTTTTCTGGCAACTTTGAATTTGCCAGACCTTTCGAAATTGACAAATGATCCTGTGTGTCATAACTCAGCATGGCCATCAGTTCCCACTAAATTACCTTCGGATATTCCTAAATTCGAAGGCAAAGCTGGTGAAGATCCTGGTGACCATGTCACTACCTTTCACTTGTGGTGTTCTTCAAATTCATTGAACGAAGATTCCATCAGACTGAGATTGTTTCAAAGGACCTTAACTGGTCCCGCGGCCAAATGGTACATTGAGTTGCCTGCGGCTACTTTCTCTAGTTTTGGGGATCTGGCTACCGTCTTTTTGAACCATTTCCAACTTCCTGTTCGGTATGATGCCGGAACAGAACTTTTGTCTACTTTTAGACAAAACAAAGCCACTCACCTATCTGACCACATTCAGGAGTGGCGAAGACGGAAGAGGCTCATAAAGGCCAATATCCCTCCAGAGTTCCTACTCGAGTGGTACTTGAAATCACTCCTTCCTTATATTTCTAAGGAAGTAGCGACATCTGGAGTCTCCAATGAAGAAGAAGCTATCTTAAGGACTCAACAGTTAGACCTTGTATACGCACAATCTGGTTTACTGTATGAGATTATACCAGACGCACCGAGATCAAACACTGATCTAAGTAGACCCAAACCCGGACCACATGCTGACGGCATAGTGGGTTCGGTTAACTCTGCAGCTTTCGAAGCACTGACCAAACAGGTCCAAGCCTTAACTGTCAAACATTCGACTGCAGACATTGCTTCCGTCACAACCTCTCCTTCTACTTTTGAATCTGTTAATCAGGTTCAGAACAATCAAAAGGGCCCTCGGCAGCCCAACAATAAAAAGAAGGGCAAGAAAGGAGAGGGGAACCAACAAAAGCCCAAAAAAGATAATGCCGAAGAGGGTAATAAAGAAGAGAAGAAGGTTAGGTTTCCTTGTAAACTTTGCAAACAAAACCACCTTACTCATCAATGCCCTCTACTAGAAGAAGCCCAGAAGCTCTTGAAAGAGAGGAAGCCTGCCGTCTTGAAAGACCCATTTCCCAAAGGGCAAGGCTCCACTTCTGGCACCTCCAAAACTGGGGGCACCTCACACGCTTCGGTTGATCAAACATTCATAAATATGGTCAACTCAGATGCACTTTTGCAAACCAGAGCTAAAAACTATACCCCGGAAACGCAGAGAAAGGATAAGGAGATTGTTGAATCCTCCACTCCGCTCCACATACCTGTGGACCCAATGCCTAAGATTCCGAAAGGTGTCTTAAAGAGGGCATCGCACAATCCCAACACGCGGGCTACTTCCAATTACAATGTAGTTGAAGATCTAGCCCAAACTCCTTGTGCCATGTCTACCTTAGAAGTCTTGCAGAGTTGTCCTTTGCAACGAAATGCACTTCTGGCAGCTATTGGGAGTATGGAGTCCTCCAACATGTCTGCGCGATTTGATATGACTGATGTCAAATACCGGTTGCCATATCACGTTGCCCTCCAGATTGAAGTCGTTCATGGTCCAATGACCATAAGACGAGCTGTAGTAGATGAGGGAGCGTCGACTTGCGTAATGTCTATTTCCTGCTGGAAAGCTCTAGGTTCTCCTGAGTTAGTCCCTTCCAACACAATGCTTACTGCATTTGATGGCAGAACTTTCCGTCCACATGGAGTTTTGCCATCATTTAATGTCACTTTGGCCGGTAAGACAGTTGCTGTTGAGATTGAAGTTCTGGACGCTCCGCTCGATTACAATATGTTACTGGGCAGGAGTTGGACTTATGCCATGCAAGCTATAGCATCGGCAATTTTTCGAGTGGTCATGTTCCCATTTGAAGGTAAGATCGTTACAGTCGATCAACTTTCTTTCACTCAAGGAAAACACCAGACTTCTACGGAAACTACGATTCCTATGATTGATCAAACCGCCCCGGTTAAGGAGAGTTTAGGAGCAGGGTTGTATGGTTCGTTAATAGGCACTTTCGACATCCCCTCCCCTGTTCTTTTTATGCGTTCTGATGTGGGTACCGTTACTGAAATATTTATGGTTGGTTTAAGAACTGACCCTTGGATCCTTCCTACCACGTCAGATCCTTTTGTGCCTCCCTCCATTGCAGAAGTAGCCTATATGGAAACTCAACATGCTATAATGGAACATATCATGACTCCACCAGTCTCTGTCGAGTCAGATATGGACTATGCTCCGGCATGGTCACTGAATTCTACTCACTCATTCGATTGTTTAGATACGGTTTTGCCATCTGATGAAGCCATCTTAGAAGTCATGATGGGCCTGGATCAACCTTGGGAACATACGCATCATAGGTCCTACATACTTCCAGATCTAGACAGAATTGAGAGAGGAGAATTCCCTGTGAGACCCGGTGGATTTGTTGATTTGTCATTTTCTCCTTCTACTTCAAAAGCTGTTTATGCTGAAGGGAACATGGCTAATATTTCAAAAACAATTCCAGTCAACATTTCCACCAAGCCCGGGGTCGTGGAAAATATTTTTGTTGGTGCAGACTGCTCTCCAGAAGAGATAGCTCTGTATACAAAATTGTTTAAAGAATTCCGCGACGTTTTTGCCTGGTCATATGAGGAGATGCCAGGTATCGACCCAACCATTGTGGAACACGTCATTACGACATATCCTAACGCGAAACCTGTGAGGCAAAAGCTCCGTCCCGTAAACCCTAGAAAAGCAGCCGCCATCAAAGCTGAGGTTGAAAAGTTGCTCAAAGCCGGTTTCATTTATCCGATCGATATGACGGAATGGGTTTCAAACCCCGTTCCGGTCGATAAAAAGCAAGGCACTATTAGAGTTTGCACTGACTTTCGAGATTTGAATAAAGCTTGTCTGAAAGACAACTATCCCACACCATTTATCGATCAAATCATAGATGCGTGTGCAGGACATGAATTGTTCTCTTTTATGGATGGTTTTTCAGGATATAATCAAATAGAGATCAAACAAGAAGATCAGCATAAAACAGCTTTCATTTGCCCATGGGGCACCTTTGCTTATCGGAAAATGCCATTTGGTTTGAAGAATGCTGGGGCTACTTTCCAGCGAGCAATGAATTTTGCTTTTCATGACATCAAACACATTGTAGAACCTTACTTGGACGATCTCCCGGCGCGATCTCGAAAGAGACGGGACCATCCGGATCACCTTAGACAAGTGTTTGAAAGATGCAGAAAATATAAGATTCGTTTGAATCCGAATAAATGTGTATTCTGTGTCGAATCGGGACGTTTGCTAGGTTTCATTGTCTCTAATCGTGGCATAATGGTTGACCCACTTAAAGTTGAGGCGATTGTAAATCTGCCTCCTCCTCGCACCTTGCGACAACTTCAAAGTCTGCAAGGCATGTCTAATTTCTTACGGCGATTTATAATAAACTACGCCAAAATTACCAAAGGTTTTATGAGGCTACTCAAACAAGATTCTTATTTTGTGTGGGACGAAGCTGCACAATCATCCTTTGAAGCATTAAAAAAGGCACTTCTTTCAGCACCCTTGTTAAGCCCGCCAGATTACTCAAAAGATTTTTTGTTATACCTGGCGGCGTCTCTTACTACAATTGGTATAGTTTTGGTTCAGGAAGACGATATGTTTCAAGAACATGTTGTCTACTATCTTTCTCGCGCATTGATAGCCCCTGAGGTTAAATACTCGCACGTTGAGAAGTTAGCACTTGCTGCGGTCTATGCGGTCCAGAGACTTCGTCACTATATACTTTTACGAACCACTACAGTGATAGCAGAAGTAAACCCTTTCCAGTATGTTCTCACACGACGAATCATTGGTGGGAAATACAATAAATGGATTGTAATTCTACAAGAATTCGATTTGGTTTTCCAATCAGCTAAATCGAAAAAATCACTAGTATTCGCGGAATTAATCTCAGAATTTCCAAGTGACCTAGAACGCGTGGAGGAAGAAACATCTTTTCCTGATGAACATATCTTTCTCATCGCCTCTTCTGACCCATGGTACGGAGATATTTTAATATATCTCCAGACTTTGAGGTGTCCTACCACTTTTTCCCGAGAAGAGCGACGTAAACTTAAAACCCATGCGAAAAATTACCTTATTATCTCTGATACTTTATATCGGCGTGGGGTAGATTCCATTTTACGACGTTGCTTAACTAGGGAAGAAGCTGAAGCAGTGTTAAACGATGCCCACAGTGGAGCTTGTGGGGGACATCTTTCCGGGTTGGCAACAGCTCAGAAGATACTGCGTGCCGGATATTTTTGGCCCACGATCTTTAAAGATTGTGTGGAAGCAGTGAAACATTGTCGACCATGTCAGTTTTTCACTAAAAAAATGAGGGCACACCCAGCTCCTCTTCATCCGATAATTACAGCAGGTCCCTTCACAAAATGGGGGGTTGATTTCATGACATGTAATCCAGTTTCAGCTGGAGGACATCATTACATCATCGTTGCCGTTGACTACTTTACTAAGTGGGCAGAGGCAATGCCTACTGTTAAGGCAGATGGAGAAACTGCCGCTTATTTCGTATTTAATCAGATCATAGCACGGTTTGGTATACCTAAAGAGATAGTGACTGACCATGGTAGACATTTCCAAAATAGCATGATGACTGAGTTATATACAATGCTTGGTTTTCGACAAGAACATTCGTCCTCATACTATCCTCAGGCGAATGGACAAGTTGAAGCAGTGAATAAAACGTTAAAAGTTATATTACAACGAACTGTTAATGCCAGTAGAAATAACTGGCACATCATGCTATACCCGGCTCTTTGGGCTTATCGAGCCAACGTTAAGACTGCTACTGGTTTCTCTCCTTTCCAACTTGTGCATGGGATAGAGGCAGTGGTACCGATTGAATGCGAGATTCCTTCGCTAAAACTAGCAGTTCAGTTACTACCCGATACTTCAATACTTGAAGAACGTTTGTTACGCTTAGAACATCTAGATGAACAGCGCCGGGATGCGCTTACAACAAACGAGGTTCACAAAAAACGAGTCAAAGGACAATACGACAAATCCGTTCAACCCAGAGTTTTCATTGAAGGAGATTTGGTCCTACTTTGGGATCAAGACAAAGAACCTTTGGGACCCGGTAAATTCAAATCCAGATGGCTCGGACCTTACATCATTTCTAAAGTATTGAAGAAAGGTTCCTATGAACTGGTGGATTACGAAGGTAATAAGTTGGACGAGCCTAGAAATGGGCTCTACCTGAAGAAGTACTACGCCTAGGTTGAAGTACTTTTTCTTGTACTATAGCTGTATATTTCTGTATAGTTAGTTTTTGTTATGCTCGTTAGGTGATCTGATGTGTGCCTATCGTTTCATGTACCAGATGTCAACCGCACATTTCTTAGGATTTGCTGATGGCACCAGTCGCCACACCTGTCAGTTGGCTGCAACAGCTTGGGTCATTTATTAACCCGCTGACCAACTTGTCTCTTCGGGGGGGGTTTGTTTGGGACCTACCACGAACAATGTGGCTGAATACAGTGCAGTTATAGAACTTCTCCGAGATGCCCTCAGTCATGGCATTTCATACCTGGAGGTAAGGCTTGACTCACAGCTTATTGTATTTCAGTTAACAGGTGTCTATCGGATTAGAGATCCAGGATTGCTTCGACAGTTTCTACGAGTTAGATTATTGGAAAGACACTTTCATTCTATCAGATATGAACACATTCCAAGAAATTTAAACAATTTAGCTGATTCGTTAGAAAACTATGTGTTAGATTGGCATTTGCATCATACATTGTAAACAACATTCCACACATAAGATTTAAAAACACATTCACTTGTAAATAACCGATACTGTATATATAACTGATACCGTATCAAAAAATATGAGTTTCGAGTCATGAGTTTCATAAGTCAAGTCACAAAAGTACAAAAGTTGGGCATGGCAGCCTCAAAAATATATACATATAATGTTTTTCTTCTCCTATGGAGAAGGAGGAACCTCCTCATCATCTACCGCATTACGGTAGCATATCACTAGTCTAGCAACTCTACGCAGTAATCTAAGCCATGCTGGGGGCACCCCAACAACATCTTCCTGCATGTCAACAGGTATCTGGTCCATGCGGCTGGTAGGAATCTCATGAGTCAGTCGACTCATTTTCCTCTCCAGGGTTCCCAGCATAGCTTCTGCTGCGGTAATGTCAGCTGGCCTCACATAGATAGTAGGATGGCCCTCGGGACGAACAGGCCCAACATCTGCATTGAACACTTGATTAGAACTCCAAAACTCATTTCATAAAAATCAAATATTTTGAAAAGTTTGAAAAAATTAAATAAATTCTCAAAAAGTAAACATACCAATATCTCCCCAGGCTCCACCTGGCGGAAGCACCAGCTCTGGGTCATGACGAAAATCTAGTCCACCATAGGGAAACTGCTCAAAAGCGGGAACTTGCCTCTCCCACCACCCCCAGAAGTCATCTGTATGGTAACAGTAGTGACTCTCCCCACCACCTTGGCGGAGAAAAATTTCACCCCAACGGCCTAGTCTGGGCTCACGGGGGTTAACCTGTGGTAATGGCATTCCCAAACTAATAGCAGGCATTCTCTCGAAGAAGAAAGTACACAAGATACTCCCGTACCCGAAATTCTTCATTGTACCAGATTTGCAACTTGTCAATTGATACTTCATGTTTGCCAACAAGCTAGTACTCCAATCATAAACATGCCCATGCAAGCACTGTACACCGACATGCATTGAGTGCCTAGAAGCCAAGTGTTGTGATGCACTACCGGATACCCGGTTGATCATGCTCACTATCACTTTCAGCGGGAGACCATCAATAGTTGAAATCAGGACTTGGCTTCCCGATTTTTCTGCTCCTGCAACACAGTAGGTGTTCACATATTCTTGCACGGACCGTGCACCCAAGCGAGATGTCCCTTTTAGATTGATTACGTCTCCTCTTCTTGAGAGACCGGTAATAAAATATATATCCTCAACGGTAAGCTCAAGAGTTTTCCCTCGGACGATGAAGGTATTTGTATCGACATCCCAATACTGAATCAATCTCCGAAACAGCTTGTTTAGTGCCCGCATGTTTACGGTTCGATAAAATTTCAACAAACCGCATCTACGGAGCGCATGAAGGGTAGCAGGGTCTTGCATAGCTAGTCTATCCATGTCTTCATGCTCCCTTTCCCTCCATTGTAAGACCATCCTGCACAAAAACCCCAAAAATTTTGAGTCTCGGCGTTTCATTTTGGCTTTGCAAATGTGTACGCTACTGTGTGTATTACACAGTAGCGTGTAGGCGCTACTCTGTTTGAGTAAAGTAGCGCCCATTTTCCTTCGTACGCTACTGTTATGTACACACAGTAGCGCCCCGCGCATAAAACTTTATGAGCATTGCGTTTCGGGCCATTTTTCCTCAAAATTTTAAAAATAAACCAATGAAATGCAAGTTGGGTTGATTGTTACTTACTTGATGGAAGTAGTTTGGCGATTGGATGCTCCGTTTGATCACAAGGGAGATTTGAAATTCGTGAAAATGTGCCCAATGTTTGCCCTACAACACAAAATGAAAATTGATTTGTTAATATTGAAATTATATATATAATTGGATTTTAATTTTTACCCATAATTTTTAATTTTCTATAGTTTCAAACATTTTAAAAAACCCTAATTAATTAATTGAAACACAAAATAAGGTATAAGACTGATCCAAGTTCTTTTTTCACTCAAATGTTGTCGAATTCGTCTCCTGACCTCAAATTTCTTAACGATAAAACTTGTCAATTAGCTAAACATTTCAAATCCATATATTCTTTAAGATTTTTGCGTCATCAACTAATATTTTGTTGAAAACCTAGTTTTTGGCAGGACATGAAGTTACGATCCCAGAAGCTGACCTTTAAGTCATTTTAAGCTCTTGTTTGGACTATTTAAACCTAAACAAGATTGCCGAGCAGACTTGTCCTCTTCGAGCTTGTTAAAGTACCCGAAGGCTCATCCACTCAGGTATAGAATTACCCCTTTTTCCGGGCCTCAGTGGATTAACTACGGAAAAGGTATACTCTAGGTATACGTCAGTGTGCGCTAGAAGAGTTCTCCTTTCATTGTTTTATACTTTTTCAGGGGAGGAGACTAACTATACGAAAAAGGACCTTCTAGAGTCTCTCTTTAGGGTTTTCAGACTCTCTAAATATGAAAATACCAAGCGAGCATATACCTACTCGGGCTCGATGTGAAATCCACGAGAGGGTAAGTAGAGGACTGTTTAAGTTTTTAAACTCTATAAACAAGAAAACACCGCCGAGCACAGACCAATCCGGGATCGATATAAAATCCACGGATAGGTGAAAAGAGGATTGTTTAAGTTTTTCAGACTCTATAAACAGGAAAACACCGGCGAGCATTAATCTGCTTGGGCTCGATACTAAAATCCACGAGCAGATATATGGAGTTATTGTTTAAGTTTTTCAGACTCCTTAAAATTGAAAACACCGGCGAGCAAGAACAGATCTCGGCTCGATACTAAAATCCAGAGATCAGTACATATAGAGTAATCTTCTATCTCTTCTTCGAACTCTTTAAATTATGAAGAAGGTACTGAGTCTTCCTCCCATGGGCTCATTAAACTATTTACATGGTTGGAACTATTGAGTTTTCATTCTTTCTTGGACTCATTAAATCCACAAGAAGGGTATTCTTTTATCTAAAAAGAATAAGGAATGGGAAAACACATCATATCTTCATTGTTAAAGGCAGTATCAGTCAAGTCCTATCCTTGAACACAGCACCTACTTGAGTCTATCTTGTCGGTTGGGTTTAGTTTTTGGCCTTAAGGTGAACCTTTCCTCCGAGTTATTTACTCCCCCGGTTGGTTATTCTTCCAACCATATGGAGGGTCTGCTAATGTCTCTTACGTTTCAGACTTATTTACCCCATTATGTCAAAAACTGCCTGAGTCACTTTGTGTCGTGCTCAATGTTCAAGGATATACCCTGTGTCGGCCATTCTGCAGTTTACCTTGACCTCATGTGTCGGCCTTCCTAGTGTCAGTCTTGTTACATATCATTTCATATCAGCTCTTACCAGTTGAGTGTTCCTCGAGTTGGATGATGGAGGATGCCTCAAGGCCTCCCTTCCAATGGACTTCTTCCCATCGACATCAAATCATTATTCTGGGATTGAAGTTTAGAGTTTCGGTTAGTACCTTGGAGATTGCAGTCACCAGTGGCAATTGTCCTCGCTGTTGAATGATGAGAATACATCAATGTCTCTTCTTCGACAGGATTCCCAAGTGTTCGACTCCAAGTCCATCTATTCACATTTGGCGAATCGTACTTGGTACCTTGGACTCCATCATCATTATCGGTGGAAGTCCTCGCGTTTGTTAACGGTATACATCAATGACCGGTAATCAGACGATGCCCTCCATGTTCGACTGTCAACTCATCTATTCACATGGCTCGGGTTTGTACCTAGGGTTGTTATGGGATGAAGACCTTGGTATTTGGATGACATAACCCCATTTTGTTATCAACCAAGTTGCGCAAGACTGAGCCTCACTTCTATACGGCTCTCCATGAGACATAGATCCAGTGTGTTGTTATGGCTATGATCTCTTAGTTTGACATGGATCCACGCTTGTATTTCAAGTGGCCATGCTTTTATATACATCTCCTTGTTATGTATCGGAGATCATGTTGTATCACCCTATACATCTATAAGATGTCAACAATGTAATTGCTCGCTGACCTTGATTTTTGTTGCAGGTTTCTTGCGACTTTGTTCTGCGGTTCTGTGCTCTCTCTCTCTGGTTTTGGATTATAATGTATTTCGGCCATCGCTTCCCTCTGACCTCATACATTAGGGGGCATCTGTTATAGGTCAAACTTGCGCCTCTCCGTCCGTGATCACCCTGAGCTGCTGATCACACAAAAGGACAACTTGGATGGAGGAGCATGTTGACCTTGATATTATGACAACTCATCCTATTTCCTGAAAATACTGAAAACATACAAAAAAATATCATTTTGAGGTATGAGCGCTACTCTACTTAAAGAGACTAGCGCCCATACGCGACTCCAGTGCATAATAGTAGCGCCCATATCAGTATATACGCTACTCCTTATTATCAAAGTAGCGCTCGGAATTTAAAACTAAATGAGCGCTATTCCTCAAACAATAGAGTAGCGCCCTATACGCTACTCCACTGTGTAATAGTCGCGTGTACCTTAAAAAATGATTAAAAAATATTTTAATCCATCGAAGAGGATTAGTTGAAGACAGTTTCTTAACTTCCCCAACCTCCTCATCGACTTGAACTGCTTCCTTAAACCTATATATTCCTAGAAGACTAAGGGAGCAAGGTTAGAAGAAATTATGAATGCAAATGCTTACTAAAGAATGAGAGGATGAGTTAATGGAGAAACTGTTGCAGAAGACATTCAGACCAGAGCAGAGCCAGAGCCCAGGATCTAGTTGCAGGAGCCTGCTTCATTATCAGGTATATTTGTACTGCATACTATTTTGACAAATAAAGGTTGAAGTGTTTCCTTGTTCCAATCTGAAGGTGTTATCAAATGGCATTTTGAGTTGGATTCATTTTGGTCAATACCGGATATTAAACATAATCTTTGTTTATTTTATGATTTATATGTTGCCCAAAGTGTTTGAGGAAGGTATTGTTGTTTCAGGTTTGCTGAAAGAAAGAAGATTTGAGAGCTGGACACAAGGCTGGGTCAAGGCTAGGATCAGACTCCAGTGAAAGGTATGTTCTCTAAATCTGTAATCTATTTCTTTTGCAAACACTTCTGTAAATGACATAAATACACTTACCTGTCACCCCAACCAAGTTGATAGTTTAGTTTCCTGACTATAGGGTAGAAATATCCGCCAACAGACTGGCGACTCCACTGGGGAAATAGTGTTTTTGGCTTTAGGAAACCATTGTTGTTGGTTGTCTTCTCGGTTGATTTTGATTTCTTCGACTTGCTAAGAACCTTTTTAGGTATCTTTTGTCTTGGCTTGCCTGCTTTCATCAATTTCCATACCCACCAAGGTCAGTTTCCTAGCCTTTTAAAGATGAGCGCTACTATTACATATACACAGTAGCGCCCATATGCTACTGTACTGTATATACAGTAGCGCCCGTTTTGGCATGGGCGCGAGTTGCTCTACTGCACAGTAGAGTATTTTTTCTGAAGCAGCCATTTTTTTGATTTTTCTTGCTTTTGGCCCTATGGAGATTTTCTGACTTTGTTGTAGGATTCTTGGGATGATTGCATAAGTTTTTTAATCATTGATTCAAGTCATAGAACCGCTCCTTAAAGTTTTTCCATGTTTTAAACCATTTGTTGACCTTTGGATTTCTTTGAGACCTTTTTGACCTATTTGGAAGACCTAGTGGTGTTCGGTGACGAACATTTTCACTTGTTTTCAGATCCTGACTGCCTTTGCCCATTTACAAACCTGTACACTCCTGTGTCTGTTGTTTGTGGTGAAGTTGTATGTTCTCTACTGTCCATGTCCTTCGTTTAGGGTTTTGGTCTTTGGTAGAGCTTTTAGGGTGTCTTCTTTGTGTCTAGTTTCATGTTTTTCCCGAGACTTTTTGTCTTTTGATGGTCACAAGTGCTTCTTTAACAGCTCTAGGCTAGCTTCCACCTCTCAGTTTTCTTCGTGTTAGTAGGGCAGCCTGCTTGTCTACGTATACTTGGCTTTGTGGTCTTGTTAGGGTTAAGCACTTTAGGTCAGTCCTTGGGTGTTCTCTCCTTGTTTTTCTTCCACTTAGTGTCCAAGTTTATAGGCTTTTTCTTGAGTAAAAAACCTGTAGACCAAGCCTTTCTCGAGTTAGGTCTCGATAGCTGTAGGCCCACAAAAAACATTTGCCATATTTCCACTTTTGCATAAGAAGTTTTTATTTGGCTTTCCATTTGACCAGGAAAAAATGTCGCGGAATTCTTTAAAAAAATTTGTATACAGAGCGACCTCTTCTGGAGAACAGTCTGCACCAATAAAAATGTTTTCCACGACCTCGGGTTTGGTGGAAATTTTGATCGGAATTGTTCTCGATATGTTATCCATATTTCCCTCAACATAAATAGCTCTCGAAGTAGAAGGAAAAGATGAAAAATCAACCAATCCACCGGGTCTCACAGGGAATTCCCCTCTCTCAATCCTGTCTAGATCTGGAAGCATGTAGGACCTGTGGTGCATATGTTCCCATGGTTGGTCTAGGCCCATCATGACTTATAAGATGGCTTCATCAGATGACAAAACCGTGTCTAAACAATCGAACGAGTGAGTGGAATTCAGTGACCATGCCGGAGCATAGTCCATATCTGACTCAGCAGAGACTGGCGAAGTCATGATATGTTCCATTGTAGCATGTTGTGTTTCCATATAGGCCACTTATGCAATGGATGGAGGCACAAAAGGTTCTGACGTATTGGGAAGTATCCAAGGATCAGTTATTAAACCAACCGTGAATGTTTCGGTAGTAGTACCCACATCATAACGCATAAAAAGAACAGGGGAGGGGAGGTCGAAAGTGCCTATTAACAACCTGTACAGCCCTGCTCCTAAACTCTCATTAACCGGGGTGGTTTGATCAACTAAGGGAATTGTGGTCTCTGAAGAAGTCTAGTTGTTTCTTTGAGTGAAAGAAAGTTGATCGACTGTAACGACCTTACCTTCAAACGAGAACATAACAACTCGAAAAAATGCCGATGCAATAGCTCGCATGGCATATGTCCAACTCCTGCCTAATAACATATTTTAATCAAGCGGAGTGTCCAGAACTTCTACTTCTACAACAACTGTCTTACCCGCCAATGTGACATCAAATGATGGAAAAAACCCATGTGGGCGGAAAGTCCTGCCATCAAATGCAGTAAGTAGTGTGTTAGAAGGGGCTAACTCGGGGGAACCCAAAGCTTTCCAATAGGAAATTGACATTATGTAGGTCAACGCGCCCTCATCTACTACAGCTTGTCTGAAGGTCATTGGGCCATGGATGAATTCAATCTGAAGAGCAACGTGGTAGGGCAATCAGTATTTGATATCAGCCATATCAAATCGCGCAGACATGTTAGAGGATTCCATAATTCCAATAGCTGCCAAAAGTGCATTCTGTTGTAAAGGACAACTTTGCAAGACTTCTAAGGTAGACATGGCACAAGGGGTCTGGGCTAAATATTCAACCACATTGTAGTTGGAGGCAGCCCGAGTGTTGGGATTGTGCGATGCCCGTTTCAAGACACATTTCAGGATCTTGGGAATTGGGTCCACAGGTATGTGGAGTGGAGTGGAGGATTCTGGAATCTCTTTATCCTTTTTCTGTGCGTCCAGGGTATAATTCCTGGCTCTCGTTTGTAAGAGTGCATCCGAATTAACCATGTTAATAAAAGTTTGATCAACTGTAGCATGTGTAGTGCCCCCAGTGTGGAGGTGCGAAAAGATGAGCTCTGCCCCTTAGGGAATGGATCTTTCAGTACGGTAGGCTTCTTTTGTCTTAATAGCTTCTGGGATTCTTCAAGCAGAGGGCATTGGTGAGTAAGGTGGTCCTGCTTGCAAAGTTTACAAGGGAACTTAACCTTCTTTTTCTCTTTGTTACCCTCTTCAGCATTCTCTTTTTTGGGCTTCTGATGGTTCCCCTCTCCTTTCTTGCCATTCTTTTTGTTATTGGGCTTCCGAGGACCCTTTTGATTGTTCTGAACCTGGTTGACAGGTTCAGAAGTAGAAGGAGAGGTTGTGACAGAAGAAATTTCTGCAGTCAATTGTTTGACAGTAAGGCATGAACCTGTTTGGTCAATGCTTCAAAAGTTGCAGAGTCAACTGAACCCACTATGCCATCAGCATGTGGTCCAGGTTCAGGTCTACTCAGATCGGTATTTGATCGCGGTGCATCAGGTATGATCTCATACAGTAACCCGGATTGTGCATAAACGAGATCTAATTGTTGGGTCAGTAGGATGGCTTCTTCCTCGTTAGACACTCCAGATGTAGCTACTTCCTTAGAAATGTAAGGAAGGAGTGATTTCAAATACCACTCAAGAAGGAATTCTGGAGGTATGTTGGCTTTAATGAGCCTCTTCTGTCTTCACCACTCCTGAATGTGATCAGATAAATGAGTGGCTTTATTTTTCCTAAATGTAGACAAAAGGTCTGTTCTGGCATCATACCAAACAGGAAGCTGGAAGTGATTCAAAAAGACAGTCATGAGATCCCCAAAATTAAAGAATGTAGCTGTAGGTAACTCAATGTACCATTTGGCTGCACCACCGGTTAAAGCCCTTTGGAACAGTCTCAATCTAATGGAATCTTCATTTAATGAGTTCAAGGAGCACCATAAATGGAAAGTAGTGACATGGTCACCAGGGTCTTCACCTGTTTTTCCTTCAAACTTTGGAATGTCCAAAGGTAACTTGGTAGGAACTAGTGGCCATGTAGCATTACGATACACTAGATCGTTGGTCAGTTTGGAAAGATCTGACAAATTTAAAGTTGCCAGAAATGGTAAACGGGGCCGGTAAGACGGTATTTGATAAGCTGGGGTCGAAAAAGGGGAACCACCCATAGTTTGACCCGTGAAATGCTGGTAGGGGTTGCCCCCAGCCGTCTGCTAGTAGGGGTTACCCCCAACCATCTATTGATAAGGGTTTCCCCCGGCCATCTGCTGATAGGGATTTCCACCTACCATCTGTTGATAGGGGTTGCCCCTAGCTACTTGTTGGTAGGGGTTTCCCCCTGCCATCTATTGTTGCACGAAAGTATTATTGAAATTTCCCCACCCATATGAAAGTGGGTTAGTGCTCTGTGGGTTCGTCCACTGTGGCTGGGTGTTAGCCCCGCCATATTGCTGGTTAAAAATATTACCCCCTCCCCCTGAAAATAAGAAAAAAGGGGACATTACCTGCAGTCATATTACATTGATTCATGTTGGGACCTGCAAAGGTATTGAAACCAGTGGTAGCTGACGTAGACGATGCGATCATGGTACTCATGACAGGCACGGTTGCATAAGCACTTGACTCTATAGTGGGTGTGGAAATCCAAGTACTGGGTATCTGATATAATGGTTGAAACGCAGGAGGTGGCACTAAATTGGTTGTACTGCTAGGTCCAACAGTAGGTGTAGAGGTAGATTCCATAGTTGTTGAACTCGGCATACCTAACGTACCAGTATTAAAACTGAAAGACGGAGTGGACATAGAGGTTGTCTGTGCTGAACTCGGTGTAGCAGTAAAAGGAGGATTTACAGTGTTAGTGTTCATACCTATGGTGGGAGTTTGTGGAACTCCCTATTCACCTCCTAGAGTAGACATCAAATGTCCAGGCAAGAAATTATATGCACTGTAATCGGGCTGCTGGAAACCAACGGGTAATAGAAGCGGATTTCTAGGATTGGTCAGAGGAGGATTAAAGGGAGTCCTATACTCCGTAGAAGTAAGATCTTCAATCTCAACTGAACTAAAATGTCGCTAATCTGGAGTACCCGGTTGTGGTTCCTCGAGAACCTCTATTTCAGGGTATTCTATTGCTGTTTGTTGTTCTTTAGAAAACTCAATTTCAAGTGGTAGTTCCTCAGGAATTCCTATTTCAGGATTTTCCGTTGTAAAAATTTCCTCAGGAAGTTCTGTTCAGGAATGGTTTCTAAAGAAACACTGGGGTTTACCCGCTGTCGTCTAGCTGGCGGTAAAGGTTTTGTTCTAAGTGGCGGAAGGTTTTGAATCCTTCTCGATCTACGAAGTTCTTGGTTCTTCGTGATTATATATATAAATAAAAACTAGAAAACCTAGTGGCCACTGCAACTAGGGGGCAAACAGCATGCCAACTAAAAATTCCTAAGTATGCAAACCAAGCAAACGAGGTGCTTTTCGGAGAAGAGTCTGGGATGATGAGGGCCCAGAATAGATCAACGAAGGATGAAGAACAGTTACCCGAGGTCCACAATACAATGACTAAGGGTGCAAGCGCTGGAATCACCCAACCACCCTCCCAAAGACCTGCAAGGGATTTCCTCCCACGTCTGTCCCAGGTACAGCAGATATACCCTCCGCTGTCACCTGTGTATGAACCTATGGTCAGATACTAAGGATACCACAACACCGAAAACTCCTGGGGGAACAGTCTCTGGTTGAATCAGAAGGCGTGGGAAGGGTAACTGAGCCCGAAACTCAAAAGAGTCCCCAAACGTGATCCAATCCTGGTATATGCTCGAAACAGTAAGTAGGAGGAGTATTCCCAACAATCTGATCTCACAAGACCTACTGCATAGATCCGAGGCAAGCTTTGAGTGAAATGGATTTACCTGTGATAGTCGAACTACAATTTTTGCGTAATGTGTAATCTTGAGTGGTTTAAGGTGATTTAAACTCAAGATCCTAACCAAGACTAGTTGATGTAGTGTATCCCTAAAAAAGAAAAAATGTTTCTATTCAATTTTATTAAAGATTTTTAGGGCTGTTATTACTCAAAAGGTAGTGCGTTTGTGTGGCGTGGTTGCAACAGAAAAGAAAAAGTGCATAAATTCTAACTTTCGGCAACAAAACTTTTTTTATTTTTTATTTTTTCATTTAAAATTCTTTTCCAAACTGAAAAACTGAGCAAATCTACTTAAATTCCTTTTTTGTTTTCTTTTGAAATTGTACACAAAATAACCTATGCTATCTTGTAACAAATATAATCCTTATTAATCTTAAGCTACCAAATTTTTTGCTTTTTCTGTTATTATAAACGAAAAAGAACTATAATTATGGAAAGCAAATTAGACTTGTGTGCAATGTGTAAGTATGGCTAAGAATGGTTCTTAAGCTTATAGCTTTCAAGGCACTAGCTCAACAAAGACTTGTCTTACAAGTTTTTTTCAAAATAAAAAGCCTCTATACTCAGAAACAAAGTGGGGAGAAAACAATAGGAGAAAGATACTTAAAACTGGGAATCCAACACAAGAGGACTGACCCAAAGCATCAAACCCTAACAATACCACTACGCCAAGAAAAAAGTAGGCAAGCAAGCTACCAACCACCCTACTAATACAAGGACTGAGAAATGAATCATCCTAAAACACTTTAAACACACTTGAAACCAGAAAAGACAACAAGTCATGGAAGGTTGGAAATCAACAAGTTCGGAAGACACCCTAAAGGCTACAAAATAGACCAAACCCTAAAAAAAAGGATAAGATAGGTAATGAGCAAACAAATGTTGCTACAAACAGCGAATGCAAAAGTATGCAGGTTTGTAAATCAGCAACATACAGCCAGGGCAAGAATAAGCGGAAGTGTTCACCAAAGAACAAAACTTAGTCTTCCAAAAGAGTTATGAACAGTCCAAACATTCCACAGGTAAGCAAGCGATCTAAAGATGGTAAAAATACTAAAAGAAAGGTTATAAGACTTAAAGAAAAGTTTAAAACCTCAAATACCGGTCAAGGAGATCTAAAAACAAAGTCAGAAGACCACCAAAAAGGATGAAACTCAAACAGACCACTAACAGAAGGCTACAGGAAATATACCCTACTGTGCAGTAGGGAAACTCATGCTCCTAAAGAGATGGGTGCTACTGTATGTATAGAAAAGTAGTGTATGGGCGCTACTGTATGTATAACAAAGTAGCGCTCAGGTCTTAGAAGTTAAAAACTGACTTTGAAAAGATGCAAAAAGACTGATTGAAGCAGATAAAAACAAGCAGGGGGGTACCTATAGGATTTCTCAGCACATAAAAGGAGTTGAAAAGGTTCTGGGAACACAAACAAGAAAAGGTTTCCTAGAGCAAAAACACAACTCCTCCCCAGCGGAGTCTCCAGTCTATTGGCGGGAAAAACTACCCTATAGTAAGGAAACTGATACTATCAACTGAAAGGGGATGATAGGTAAGCGTATTAACTGCATTACAGAGATGTTCATGAAAGGAAGTAGGTTATAGGCCTTGAGAACGTACCTTTCGAATGACGTTCGATCCTAGCTCTTATTTGATCTTGTGCTCGATCCTCAAGTCCACCTCCCGTTCACTAAACCTGCAATACAAGTACCTTTCTCAGCGTATCTTGGATAATATATAATGATGGAAAAAGACAAAGCAATTTAAAGATCCAATATTAACCAAAACAGATCCAAACTAGTATATCACTTCAATGAACACTTAATTTGGGACAAGAAAGACCCTTCAACCTTTTATTGTCAAATGCAAATTGATGTTACAAAATATACCTGACTTTGTGACATGCTCCTGCAACTTGATCCTGGGGTCTTGCTCTTCTCTGGTTTGGATATCTTCCAGCATAAACTCCTCCAATGCAAGCTTCTCTTTAAAAGTCTCTTAATAATATTCATGTCTCTAACCCCTCTCTTTATTCTTCCTTGTATTTATAGGACAAGAGAAGCAATTCAGGTCGAGAGATGGTTATGGAGGAAGTTGGGGAAGTTGGGAAACCAACTACAACTAATCCTCTTCGTGAATTTAATTATTTTTTAATCATCTTTTGAGATGTACGCTACTATTGCTCAGTGAAGTAGCATTCAGGGTGATACTATAGTGCTTGTAAACTAGTGCTCATCACTTTTTAAATGTTGAGCGCTACTCTGCTGAAGAGGATTAGCGCTCAAGAATAAGGCTTGAGCGCTACTATTACACACTGGAGTAGGGTACAGATGCTAGTCTATTGAAGTAGAGTAGCGCTCATATCTCAGACTGACATTTTTAGGGTTTTTCCAGTCTTTTCAGGAAGTGGAGTAAGTCAAAGTCTCATCTAGGGTCAACATGCTCCTCCATCCAAGTTGTCCTTTTGTGTGATCAACAGCTCGGGGTGATCACGGACGGAGAGGTGCAGGTTTGACCTATAACAGTGGGGAACTATAACTTTAGTTATGTTCTTAAGAATATATGGTATGAACTATTTTACTGCTTTGAACACGGCATACACTTGTTTTTCAACCACAGTATAGTTTAGTTCAACACCTTGCAGACTAGTGCTCATAAACAAGATTGAGTATTCGTCCCCTAATTCTATCTTTTGTGTGAGCACAACTGTGAGAGAATCATCTGAAGCAAAAGTATAGAAGATAAAATCTTTGTCAAAATATGGGCTTCTTAAGGAAGGAGCATTAGCTATGGCCGCTTTAATATCTTTGAATGCATCTTTCTCCAATTCTATCCATTTGAACTGTGTGCTTTGCTTGACCATTTGCTGCAAAGGTTCAACAGTTTGAGCGAAATTGGGGACAAATCTTCGAACAAAATTGATAGTGCCCATAAATGATTGCATGGATTTTTTGTTATGGGGCATGGGAATTTTATTGATAACTTGGACTCTATCTTGATCTATTGAAATTCCTTTTTTTGAAATGATATGACCCAGAATTTTACCTTCAACAACAACAAACACACGTTTCTTGGGGTTTAAAGAAATACCATATTTTCGACAATGATCAAAAGTATGCTTCAAATGAACAACATGGTCTTCTCTTCTCTTTGAAAAAACTGTCACATCATCTAGATAGACAACAACACAATGACCACCCAATCCTCGGAAGGCAATGTCCATTGCTCGCTGGACGGTGGCTCTTGCGTTTATTAGGCCGAATGGAATTCTTCGGTATGCGAAAGTTCCCCACTTGGTGCGGAAAGTAGTTTTAAGGAGGTCTTATTCAGCTACTAATACTTGATTGTAACCAGAGAAACAATCAAGAAGGGAAAAGAGTTCCAATCCTGACTCCATCTAGAGAATTTTTTCCATTGAAGGGATGGGAGAGTTATCTTTATCTGAACCTCTGTTCAGATTCCTGAAGTCAACACATAATCTTATCTCTCCTAACTTCTTTCTTACGGGAACTAGGTTAGCAACCCACTTGGAATGCTGAACTTTAAAGATTATCTTAGCATCAAGTAACTTCTTCAATTCCTTTTGAATCAGAGGTTCAATAGTAGGGTGCATCCTCCTCAATTGCTGCTGGAATGGCTTGATGTCTGCTTTCATTGGTATGATATGATGAATAATGCGGGTGTCATATGTTTTCAAATCTTCATAAGTCCATGAAAAAACTTCCTTATATTGTCGAAAAAGATTGATGAACTTATCTCTTTCTCCTGGTGAACAACATTTACCAAGGTTAACAAATTTTGGTTCAGCTTCGATGCCCAGATTTACCAATTCGTGTTGCATCGATGAGCTATTGGTCTTGGTATTTGCTGGCCTTTTGAATTTGCTTTGCAGATCGAACAACATTTCAAGTGACCTCACCCCTTTGGGGATCAAATTTCCTTTAGCCTCATCTTTCTCTTGTAAAATAGCATCATGCTCTTCCTCATCTATCACAGTTTCTTGGAACATGTCTTCATTTGTTAGAAAATTGATGATCTGATCGTCATCATTGAAAACTTTGAAATTTGTGATATTGTATGGGACAAAAGGCCTGAAAACCAATTCAATTGAACATTTGTTATTAGTCGGACCAATCTGGAAGCGGAAGTTGCTAATAAATTAGCCACAACATTTTGCAGTCTAGGAACATATTTTATATTAAAAGCATCAAAATGTGTAATTAAATCCCATATCTCAGCCTGATAACCTTTCAAATGAGGTGAAAGATAGTGAATGGTATCTCTTACCTGTCTTACAACTATTTCTGAGTCACCAAAAACCTTCAGGTACTTAACATTCAAACCGATGGCTTTCTTCAATCTGTGGACTAAAGCTTCATATTCAGTAGTGTTATTAGTACACTCAAATTCTAATCTACAGGACAAGAAGTACTTATTACTTTTAGGATCCACTAGAATACAACCAGCTCCGGATCCTTCTAGAGTCTTGGAACCATCAAAGTATAAAGTCCAAAAAACATTGTTTGATATAACTAAGTTAGTATTTTTATGATCTAAGTCAGCAACTAAGCTAACTATATTACAATCAATATCATCAGTCCAAGAAAAATGAAGGAGATTGGACTGTTTATCTAATTCATGACTCATAGTTTCATATTGATAATTACCCGAATCAATTTTTAAGAAATAATTTCCCAGGACTGAAGACGAGAAGGTTACAGCTTCGTTTTTTCCTTCTAGCTGAGTTACATTTTGTTTCATGTGTGGTTCCCTCAAAATTTTAACCTGATTCTGCCTATTCTGATCTGGTAACCATAAATGGGACCAATCAGTTGCAAAGTAACCATTTAGTTTTGTGGACCAGTCCCTGCTTAGGATTAAATCGTAGGCTTCAAGAATATCAACTACCATTATATCAATGAACTGACATACCCTAGGATCTTCTGACAACCTAATGAGCACATCCTTCATTTCCCCAATAACTTTAACAGCAGTCCTATCTAACTGAATAATCTGAGCGGGAGATGAAATTGGTTGACCGTTAATCTTCTTACAGACCGACAATGGCATGACATTCAAAGATGCTCCAGAATCTACTAGACAATTGTGTACATTGTGATTGAAGATTTCAAAAGTTAAAAGGAAAGGCAATGTCTGGGATTTGGATTTCCCGCCGATACTGGCTTCATTAATTTCAGGGTCTTCTTGAGTGTCTGCTAATGGAGTGCTAGGTTGGGATTGAAGAGCTTGCAACAACTTGTTTCGTTGCTGGGGAAAACTACACATATCGAATATCGAAACATTTGATTTTACCTTCTTTATATCTTCAATGATGTCATATCCCATATCACATTCTTTTACAACTCTCATTTGATTGTCTGTCTTGCTCAATGTGACATTTGGTTGCTGGAATGTTGTGTCAATGTTTGGCTATTTGGCAGTTGTTGGGTTAGCTTTGGGTTGAGGCGGAATGACTGTAATGTGTCTTTTATGTACCTCTTTGGAAATTTTAGGTTTAGGCGTAGTTGATCTTGGAACTGGATCTGCAATGGGACCTTTACTACGAGTGTTAATATTTACAATAGAGACTGGGCTCTCCACGGGATCGTCTTCTATTAATCTAGTTAATGGTACCCAATCCCATAATACCATAGTGGTATTTGTGGAGGGCTCCTCTACTTCAAGAGTTTGTTCCTCTGGAGGATCATCTTGATCTGGAATCTGTGAATCCAACATTTGGTTCATTACTAAACTCATAGAATTAATCCATTGTGGGAAACTCTTTTCAGAGTGTGGCTCTTGATGAAAGGTACAGAAGTGTTCCATTCCCATTTCATTTGGATTTAAAATAGGGGAGTTGTTCATAAGTGGATGAGGTTGGTCATTGTCTTCTCTCTTCTTGTAGAATGGTTTGAAAGGCTTCCTAGATGTACTAGCTTCCTTATCTTTCTCAATATCCACAATTTTATTGGACAATTTCTGCATCATTTTAACTACGTTTTCCATGTCCGCCGATGACTCTTCTTTATTCCTAGTAAGCAGCAGGGGTTTTCTATTAGTTGTTGGCTTTGTTTCTGCATCTAAGGCATGTTTAGCAATGATGTCTGCTTCTTCTTCCACCTTCCTTTCTTCTTCGAAATTTTCTATCAGGGTGGTCTTCTTAGTTCTTTTGACGAACATTGCTATGGGTCCTTCAAGTGTTGTTGTATAATATTCAACTAAAGATTCTTCAGTAGGTTTAGTTGCTTCGCTGAAATTATTCAAGAGCATAGTGAACCTTTGCTTGAAGTCTTGAACCTTTTCTTTCTTTTCCATTCTCATGGACAATAATTCTTTCATGAGTGTAGCTACAGGTTTTTGATTTCCATACTCCTTTAAAAACATTTTTCAAACTCTTCCCAATTGGAAATTGAGCTAGCTTGAAGGCTCAAATACCAGGAAGAAAATTTCGGTTCAAATGTGTATGGGAAAATACTACAGACTACATCTTCATGCTGCACATTTAAAAGATTCAAAGCTAAATAAAAACTCTTAAGATGATCTTCAGTAAATATGCCTTTACCTGGGTCGTATTTGGGCAAAACCTTCTCTAGATTTTTAGGCAGATTGTGGAATGGCCCAGCTAGATTTAATGCTCCCCTTGCTCTCCAAGCAGGTACAGCCATGGCTCTATGTGGAGAATCAGGTGGAGAATCGTGTGGTGAATTAAGTGGAGTGTTCTTTGGAGTAAAACATTCTCCAAGATTTTCTAGATCTTCAAAATTTTATGGGTTTTCAAGATCGACTTCTTTTAGAGGTTCTGTGATCTCTTCCAAAGATAAATCCACCAGATCTTCAAAGTTATGCACAAGAATCGAATCACGGGTGTACTATCTTTCTCTTCCAGGGGTTCTTCTTTTAGGGAGAAAATTTATTGCATTTAAACCACCGAGTTGCTTAACATAAGCTCATGTAAGTCTCTGTAAATCAACTACTTCAACAAAAGGTACAGCATACAATGTTTCTGGTTGCTCAGAATCAGAATTGAGATTTTCTTGATTTTCTTGATTTCCTGGGATTGTTGTTTCAAGCGGGTTTTCAGTAGGATCTGCTTGATAGGAAGAGTCTCCTCTATCATCCATGCACTGTAGGCCCTCCTTCTAGTGCCAAAAACTATTTACGCCCCGAATATCTTAGCATCAAGCAGCAAGGGATTCTCCCCGGTAATCAAGCCCAATTAGCTTGCTCACCGTTTGGTGCCAGGAATCCATCCGGTTAACGGTTCCGGCTACCGTGTAATATTAAAAGATATGTTGTGTTCTTTACCAGTTTCGGCCCGATCCACCGTTTAGTGATTTTAATTTTAAAGATGATATGCAAGTGCCCTAAGCTAATTTGATCTAAATGCAGAGCTGAAACAAATCTTAATCTAAAACTGAGATAAAGGAAATCTAATCTATGCTTGCAAGGAGCAAACTGTAAATTTGAGCGATACACTGAAAGAAACATCTAAATATCATACAGGTATCCATTAAATCCGAAGATGCAATCTCAGCAGGAGGTAAAAGATATTAAATATATCTTTAATTCAAATGCAATACATCCCATTACTCATTTAAGAGAGACATCATTGTACAGGGAAAATAGAAAAAATCATTCATTACACAGAAATAATTCATAGCAACAAAGAAAGATCTCACTGTAGTATGTTAATGACACAAGAATATTCTAGCAAGCATTCAACACACAACTTTGGGAAAAAACGCCCTCTCCATGGCTTTCATTAGGCAAAATCTAGTTCCTTATACATGCAGAGAAGTAATTCACGTACAAGACAGAAAATGTCTTTCACCTGCCAAAAGTCCTCTCTTACGCTTCTATTCTTCTATTTATAAATTTACAAATTGCTCCTTGAGCTGACAAGTGTGCCCTAAATTCTAGAACCTTCTAATTTTTCTTTTAGTACACAATTACAAAACCCATAGATTCATGGAGAGTACTCCATATAAGACAAAAATCAGAGCCAGCTATCCTTTCAAAACAGTTATACAATCAGAAATTTTGGCTCGCTTGTGGATGCTTGGCCATCTATACTTCGAACATATGTGGCCCATTGACTGAGCTCTTTCAAGATAATTTTGCTTCGAACAAACAATGTTGCCTTTGCCGTGATCTCATGCTTGCACAAATCTGATTTGACTTGTGCTGCTCCTGCTGCTGCTTCTTGGGAAATCGCTTCTAGAAAGTAGATATGCACAGCGGATTGGCCAATGAACTGTTGGAGTTCATCTTGGGTTATCACCTCCACCTTTTTAACATAGTCCAATCCTTGGTCCAATTCGCCTTGCAACTCATCCAACCGATGTTCTCGTTCTGGAAATTCATTAATAGTTTCAGGCAGAACCAAGCGGCACTTGCCATGGGATTCTCTGATTTTGGAGTAGAAAGAGTGACATATGCGGATAGTCTTTCTGATTTCCAAGCTTAGCCTAGCACCACAATCTTTACTGAATTCAAGGACTCCCACATCCAAGTCAAATTATTCTTTGGTGGTGGCACGCAAGTTTGAGGGGAATTCAGATTTTCCCCTCCTTCATTCGAATTGTTGCTTTAACTCTTCCACATGTTTTGCAAATCCGTCTCTCTTCCTTAAGGCTCCAACTTTGATGGCCATCATTTTCATGATCATTTCTTTCACATTGAAAATTTCTCCTGAGATCAGTACCAGCAGTTGATGGCCTTTTATTAGCATGTCACATGCTTGTTTATGAAATGTGAACATATCTTGCTTGTTTTCCACTGCTTGTTTGAGTTGTTTCAACAACTTCTCCTTTTCTTGGATTAAACCTTCATACTGATCCTTGGGGAGATAAATTTGTTGGGCTATGCTGGCTTCAAGCTCCTCCAACTTTGATATCCAGGCCTTCAAGTTCTTTTGCTCTTCTTCGGAGATGGCCAGCTACATCTCTAGTGAATTCTTCTCATTTTCAAGCTGCAGAGCTCCCGAAGTTATCCTTAACTTCTCTTCTGTCATTTCCCTGTATTTCTTCTTCAATTCATTCGCTTCTAGAACCTCCCTATTCCTGTCATCTCTTATTTTGAATCATTGATCTCTGTAATTCTTTATTTCATTTATTAACATATCGGTATTGGCTTTACTCGCCTCGGCTGATGCCACGATGCATTGGGCTTGGAATGAAAGGTCAACATCAGTTCCTTGGACCAGCGTGGTTTCTGATACCCTGAATTCATATAAGTCCTCCCCAATTTCCATTTTCCTCATTCTTCAGTCAATGATAGCCGTTTTCCGCTCATGAAAATACACGGAATCCAGGTTGGCCACCTGGCGCTACTTTCTGGGGTTGTATGGGGTCAGCGCTAAGCCTTCAGTAGAAGCAACCCCTTCTCAAGCTATCCCTGGTTGGTCTATCAATGGCGGATATAACTCCATGTTTTGCGGAGTAGATGGTTCTGGCTCGGGATTTTTCTCAGTCTGCTCCTTTTTCTACCTCTTAGCTATCTCTGCTAACTGTTGTGGGGAAAATGCACCTATAGTTCAGGGGAGAAACTACCAACTTACGGTGATAAAGATAGACTTACAAGCATTCTGCAAGTACAACAAATAAATGAAGAGATTAGGGTTCAGATATGTAGGCACCTCATTCAGAAGGTTGATCCTAGCTTTGCCTCCCTCGCTCTTCAATGCTTATCCAGTGTTGCAATGCCCAGACCTGCAAAACAACTTGATACCTTTCTCAAATACATTTGACGACATATATAAGATTGATATTCATAATAGAAAGAGACATCAAACTACAATCAAACAGTAATCAAATCTGAGACACATTAATAGGTCATATTTGGAAAGAGAAGAATGTCTGATCTTTATTGATGAATGAAAGAAAGTACATACAATTATACCTTCCTTCAAGCTTGGCACTTCACGAAACCTAGATTCAAGGTCTCCTGCTTCCGTTCTCCAAGGATCCCAACCTCTAAGCAATTGTACTAGGGTTTACCAAAACTGAAACACAAGAGAGGGGGATGAAGGTCTCCATTCCTCCAGCATAACTTTGTAATTGGGCTTACTTTCCTCACATGACCCTTCTACCCTCCTTATATAGTCAATGAGGAAGAGGAAAAGAAGTTATAACCGCTCAAGAGGTTTCCCAACCAACTTAACTTACTCGAATTTCGAGGTTTTGACCACAACAGGGGTGTACGCTACTATATAGTAGACAAAGTCGCGTACACATGGAAATGGGCGCTACTATTATAACAGTGGAGTCACGCTCAATAGGGTATGCACGCTACTATCATGCCTGTGTACAATCGCTCATATTGAAAAATGGCCAAAAACAGGCTTTTATGCTCATTTTCAAGAGATGGTTTGGTCTGGAAAAATGTTCCTAAGGTCATATACATCAAATGGGTCAAGAATGAGGTAATTTAAACCATTTTTAATGTCCCAAATGACTCCTCCATCCACAAATGTCCTGTTGTGTGACTGAACTTTATCTCAAGAAATGTCGTCATGCGACCAAGGGAAGCAAGTGTTGTCACGGACGGAGAGGTGTCATTTCAAGCTATAACACTAACTCCTTTTGTAACTTGTCTGCTTCTTCTAACAAAATCCTCTCTTCTTATCTTTCCTCTTGTAGTTTAGCAACCTATTCCTTGAGGATTCTTTCTTCTTCTTCTCTTTGAGCCCTTACTTCCTCTTCTTTCTGAATTCTAGCAGCCTCATCTTCCAAAGCCTTTTTCTCCCGCTCCCTTTGGATTCTAGCAGCTTCTTGTTGTTGCTGCAATTGAACAGCCTGCTCTCTCTGGATTCTTGCTGCCTCTTCTTGTTGGAACTTGGCAGCTTGTTCATTTTGGATCCTAGCTGCTTCTTGATCTTGCTGAAGTAGTATCCTGTCATCTTCCTCTTTCTCTATTCCTGGCGGATCTCCTGATTGGGACACTGATGCTTCCTATTCCTTTTGAATTAGTCCGAAAGGCCTGGGGTTAGGTCTCTTTGCAACTTTCTTCTTGTAGCGCTTGCCTAATTTCGTTAAGTTCCGAGCACTATGGAAAAATCTTCCTCCATATCTTTAAGATGGGTGTACTCGAAGCTAGTCTTGACCTCAATAATATGTTTGGCAACTTCACCACAAGGGTCATGCCTTCTGAAAGACTTTGTACCGAAATGGAATATATCCAGGTCTCGAACATATTTTTCTCCTTCCTTGGCCCCTAGGAGGCTATATGCGCCTACGGTGAAAGGCATTGGTGGATAAATCCCTTTCCTCCTTTCAGTAAGAACCTTGCTGATCCCGCTAATGCTAAAGAGTTTCCTTATGGATTCCCTGTGGATTACAAAATCTGTGGCATATATGGGAAGAAAAAAGGGAGCCACGGATCCTCCTTTCATTCGGATATAGGTACCTTCCATACTATGATAATAATCTCCAAATGCTTCAATTATGGGCATGGCGTTCTCTGACATGCAATCTGGTTCCTTCACAAAAATAAGCTAGTACAATGGCATGATGAATTTATCGCAAACCTGCTTGTAATGGCTTGCGTTTTTACTTGCCCATGTGAGTTGATAGGCCATGAATAGAGGCATTTCCTTTGGATTCCATGAGCATCCCAAGTCTAGGAAGGTATGTTTTCTCACTAAGCAATCTATCAAATATGAAGACATGAAGAAATCTGCCTTCTTTTGAGTCATCCCTCCCTGGGCCGCGGTTAACTGTGAGGCCAGACTATCTGAAATTATGTTGGCCCAATTAAAAATGGTGCCATTTATGGCTATATGAAAGATTACTGACACCCATCCGATCTTAAAAATATTTCCATTGGGCATGTCGAAGAGCCAACTCAACATCAGAATGATGAGTCTATAAGGAGTCTTTAGGAGGTTTCTTTCATATTCATTGTTGTTCCTCCTTCTTATCTGCATGTCAGAGATCATCATTTTCCTGGTGGCGTCCAGCGGGTCCATAGGATGTTCTGCTATCCATTTATCATCTAACCAGGCTCTGGGTTGAGGTAATCTATAGGTGGTTGTGATATGCTCAGGAGCAAAAGATGCTAGGTTCATCCCATTTTTATCATTTATGAACCTAGTGTCAGTCCTGACATGAGGGATCAACCAACCTAAGACTTCAGAACATGGGAATTGTTATTTCTAGATTTATCCCATAAAATTTCAGATCCTGGCATCATTTTCACAGTATTGACAGCATTGTGTTGTTAAATAATTCTGCGAATTTCTTTTAATGTATGAATCATCTTTGGACAAAGCCATTATTGCCCAACACATCGACTTGAAGCAGGAAAAACATGTAACTGTTTTGAATGTGAAGTTTGTTCTATCATTTTCAAGAATGCATTTTCTCTGATAGTTCACAAAATCCCTTTGACAACATCATATTCAACAAGCCCTTATTTCAAATGGTGGCATTTTATGTCGTTGTTTTGATTATGGAATGTAAGGAAGTAGACCTTTAGAGAAAATTAAATTGCCAAAAGTTGACTCTGTAATTTTTGGGGGTAGAATGTGTTGAGGAGAATGATGTTCATTGCTAGCTACCCAGAGTGATTGCGCAGATGTCCAAGAGAATAAAGTCCACAGGAACGTATAAGTGCACCAAGCATCGAAGGGATATCCAAAGTTGAAAACTTGCTGCTAATGGCTTTCTTTGTCCAGCTTGAATTCAAATCTGAAGATGACGATTATCCAAATGACAGGGATTTTGAAGGTGAAAGTTTAATTAAAGATGTTTTCCAAATTTCAAGATGTAAGCTTAAGCATCTGATTTCATTCTATCTGACAGTCAAATATTAATTCAAAGATGAGTGAATAACAAATTTTATGAATAAGGATTGTGGTTCAAGTTCATATCTTATAGGCATTGAATCAATTCAAAACTTCAAAATGCCCAAGTCTAAGTGTTGAGTTAAGATCTTCCATTGTCCCCGAATTCCTTTCTTTTTGTTATGGGTCAAACCTCAAAAAGCATTCAAGAATTGGACACATGGTTCATTATAGTTCTAAAATATCACGGGAAGAAGTTTGCTGTCAGTGAGAATTTCAAAAGACAAGTATTCACAAAAGCATCTAAGTGGTAAAGGCAACGTGTTCAGAAATATGAGCTACACACTTAATAAAAGGAGGAAATCCAGTGATATTAAGACAAGCAACGAAAATATAAATACCAGATGCCAAGGAAATTAAGGTATTTTTGAAAGATAAATTCTACTTCTTCAAGTAATTGATTTACATTTAGTTTCAGATTCAACGGAAAGAAATCAGGCATCAATATTGAACAGTTCAAAATTCCCAGATTTCAAAGTGGCAGAGTATGCAGATGCTAGTCAAAGATAACAAGTCTAGAGGATTTCCAGGCACAAGATCAGTATCAAAGATTACTCTTGGATTTTCAGTCTAACATCAAATGTTTGAAGAATCATACAAAGATGTAGGATAGGTATCAGTTCCATATTTCTAGGGATTTAAGGAGCATCTTCGGTCATCCTTTGAGCCTTCAAATATACAAGTGACAATCAAAAAGTGAATCTGGGATTTGGGCATCACAATTTTGTGCTCAAAATTAGCTAGATTGAGTTAAGAAATAGATTTTGAGTTATCTCTTTACCTTAGCTAGCAAATTTGATCCATCTCTCATGGATCCTTTGTAATGTAATATCTATAAATGATGAATTGAGAAGATTGGAGGGGGATAGAGTTCCATCCGAGGGATAAGGTAGGGGGCCAGTCTGATACAACACTGTACAGGCATGTATTTTGTTTCTCATGTTAATCTATTGCAGGCATGATTGTTTATGAAATAAAGTATGATCTTTGAGCCTATTCTGTTTCAATTTAGGAAGTGTATGCTTTTGGTATTTTGTTCGTGCATGGTCTAAATTTCATGCTATGATTCTTCCAAACAATACATAACTATGCCCCCATCATGAAATAGCATATGAGCTCGTATATTCATAGTTTTATGATCACAGTCATCTTCTGTCCATGTTTTGAAACCCATGTACTCCTTGTCATCTTATTCTTGAGTTGCTTGATCTCTGTCATATACTCAGCTGCCACCAAAACATCATAAAAATTACTGAGTAGATGTCAGATATCTACTATCTAAGATTTCTCTAAGCTTGACCCTAGCAGTCAGGTTCAACTTTAGGGATAACAGGAACAATTTAGGACGAGTCGTTGCCTTATGGAGGTAAGACCTTCGGATGTTTGCATACACCAGATAATATTCTATGGGGGCTTGAGGATTGTTTTTGTCCATGATAAACCTATATAGCTCACCCCACTAGAACTGCAGGGCGGAGCTCCCAGGGGGCACATTGGTGATAGCTTGTGTGTCAGTGAACATTGTCTCGAGTGAAGTATCCAACAGGATTTCTATGTCTGAATCTGAGTCAATCTTTTGCGGCTTTCTTCTTTGCAGACCTCCTATGCATGATAATCCCACGGTGAGCATGTTAGTACAAATAAGGCGTATGCAGATATTTAGCTATTATTAAAATGAAAATCCTTTTATAGATTTGTGAAAGAAAAAGACATTGTTGACTTTAACCAAATAACTTTCAAGTATTAACAACATAGTTATGAAAAATCCCATAATATGCTACTTTCAAAAATATGGAGGTTGTTTTAACGAAAGATCCACTAATTCTCAGTTCAGCTATCGTTTCACAGTTGACAACCATTAGAAACACTAGACACTAACACAAGCCACTGTGGTTTCATGTATGGGACAAATGGATTTATGGCTCAATCGTTCTTTGAAAGATAGTTCTAGAACCTATGTGACATTTTAGGATCATGGTTGCCTTGAATTCATGCTTGATTGGCCCATTACGTCAAAGCTAGTTCGTAGTCTGGGAAATTTAACAATAAGGAGAGTCACATGGTGAAAAGGTAGCAACATACGCTTCCAATTTGCGCTATTACTTTGTTCAAAATGTAGGTATCTTACAAAACAAACCTAGGCAGGAGAAACTGATGAAGGGATAAGGAACTGGAGTATTTTAATGATGTCATGTCATTCACCGAAATGCACAAGTGCCTAGAATGTTTTGCGCGACTAGGGAGACCATTGGGTTTGCGCTGTTAAATTTTCAGAATTTACGTCAATCTGATCTAGGATCTTAACTGAGAGAACAACATGTACAGCAAATCTATAGCATATCAATCATGGACACAATAATGCAAGCACACAAGAGACACAGAGTTTACTTGGGGAAAACCATAAAGGTGAAAAACCCCAATAACTTCCTCAGAGATAGATAGAGCAATGATACAACCCAAGCATAAGAGATAGACATCTCCTAGCAGCAGCTTCTCCTCCTCCACAAGTGCGCCACTCTCCCGAGAGTGTGAGAGAGAATAGAATGTGTAAAATGAGAGAGACACGCTCTCTATTTATACACTAACTTGGCTTGACCTTTACTCAACTAGGTCGGCCTCAACTTAACCACTTAACATAATGCTGACTGGGCCGACACCCAATAGGGTGGTCTAATAACCCTTTGACCCACATGTCTGACCCCCAATAGGGTGTTCTAATAACCCTTCGACCTGCATGACTTATACAGGGCCGACCCCAACAAGGTGGTCTAATAACCCATCAAGTATAAGTTACGGCACTTACAATATAAATGAAGACACTTTCATATAGAGGAATAATAACATCTCTATAGGAATACAAACACTTTTGTATAGATGAATAATAACATCTCTATAGGAATACAATATACATATATGTGAAATACATTCCGAAGTTACATATACATCAACACTCCCTCTTAACTAGGAAGGTATTTCTCGACACAAGTCTTCTAGCACAAGTCTTCTTCTCTGGATCATCATCATTGGATAATCCTCATCGAGTCATCGTCATCGTCACTGCTACTGCTATCTAAATATCTGAATCTACTCGTCATAGGAAGTTCTACAGAGCCGGTCCTTTTTCATACTAGATGTAGGCCCACCACCTGCAGGTCTTCATCATCACTGGCCATACTGTGGAATCCTTAGGCCTTATTACATGCGTCACTAAACCTGGCTGCAGCATCCCAGGCTATTACGAGCACACAGCTCTACCTGACGGATCTCTCAGGAGCACATTACGTGTGACCCATCACAAAACCTGGCTGAAGCATCCCAGGATGTTACGAGCACACAACTCTACTTGTCAGATCTCCTAGGAGCACATTACATGTGATCTCACCACAAAACCTAGCTGAAGCATCCCAAGCTGTTACGAGCACACAACTCTACTTGTCGGATCTCCCAGGAGCACATTACATGTGGTCCACCACAAAACCTGGCTGAAGCATCTGAGGCCTTTTTCATCCTGTCCAGATCTCCCAAGAGCAAATTACATGTGGTCATGGAAAAACCTGGCTGAAGCATCTGAGGCCTTTTTCATCCTGTCCAGATCTCTCAGGAGCAAATTACATGCCATAGGAAAAAACCTCAAAAGAGCATCTCAGGATGTTACGAGTACACAACTCCGACCTGAAGATCTCCCATGGCACAAATTACATGTCCTCGCAGATCAATGTCTCAAAAGAGCATCCCAGGCCGTTACGGGTACACAATTCCGACCTATAGGATCTCCCATACATGCTCATCTACATAACCTAATCCACAACCACAAAGTATCGTCCTGATACTCACCATACATCATCCTGATGTACACATGATCATCATCACTGCATCGTCCTGATGCATGTCATCTGGAGAAGCTTGTCATCCGTGATCATCCTGATCATACAATGCATCCACCTGATGCATACCAAGTATCTACCTAATACATATCATCATATACAATGTATCTACCTGATACATACATAGATACATGATCCACACAATGTATCCATCAACATACATGATCTACCTAATCATACCTGATACATATACAGATACATGGTCTAAGCATCCAACATGATGCGTACATACATAAATGTAAATGATCCAACTGATCATATCCAGCATCCAACATGATGCGTACATACATAAATGTAAATGATCCAACTGATCATACATGTCATAAACTAGAACATCATCCTGATGCTCATCATCCAACGCTTACATCCACAGCCATGTGAAGGATCCTCTTTCCAGCATGCTTGGAATGGCTTCAGCAAATGTCTCCATCACTTCTTCCTCAAATTGTCGTCGATCTGAATAACACCAGGCCTTTCTCTAAAGTACTCGAACTTCACTCTGGCTAGTGGCTTTGTTAGCACATCTGCAATCTGCTCATCTGTCACAATATACAGGAGCTTCACTGCTCCTCTCTGCACCATATCCCTGATATAGTGGTATTTGATCTTTATGTGTTTTGACCTGTCGTGGAACACCGAGTTCTCCGACAGCTTCACACAACTCTGGTTGTCACAAAAGATACCAGTAGTCTCCAGTGGGAGATCAAATAACTCTGACAATAGCTTCCGAAGCCATACTGCCTCATAACTAGCTGAATAGGCTGCAACATACTCTGCCTTAGTTGTACTCAGTGATATGCAGGATTGCTTCCTTCTAAACCAAGAGATCACACCTAATCCCATACTGAAGCAGCACCCAGATGTGCTCTTCCTATCTGCAACACTTCCTGCCCAATCTGAATCAACATAACCCTGCAAGTTAAACTTTTGATTCGCTTCATACCTGAGCCCATAATAAACTGTACCCTTTAGGTGCCTCAGAATATGCTTTACAGCAACCAGGTGAACACTCCTCGGATATGTCAGGAATTGGCTTAATGTGTTCACCGCAAAGCAAATATCTAGTCTTGTGTTCATCAGGTACATCAAGGAACCAATCATCTGATGATACATAGAGACATCAACCGGCTCAGATGAAGCATCACACAGAAGCTTCAGGTTCGATGCCATGGGTGTGGCCATGGCCTTGAGTCCATCATCTCAAACCTCTTTAGGATCTCTACTGCATACTTCCCTTGTCCAAGGAAGATTCCATCTGCACTCTACCACACCTCCATGCCAAAAAGAAATAGTGCATCATCCCCAAGTTCTTCATCTCGAACTTGGAAGCAAGCTTTTGCTGCGTGTCGGCAATCAATCTATCTTCACCTGTAATAAACAAGTCATCCACATACAAAAGTAGTATCACTGGATTGCCTTCCTCAACCTTGTAGTAGAGCTTGGAATCCGCTTTACTCTTGGTAAAGACCAAACTGGATAGAAAGCTGTCTATCGTACCATACCAAGTTCTGCACATATATGACTCCCTGTCATGTGTCTTAGAACCAAGTGGCTGCTCCACATACACTTCTTCTTCAACTACACCATTCAAGAAAGCTATCTTGAAATCCATCTGGTGTATATTCCACTTCATCATTGCAGCCAGAGCAAGTACTGATCTAATGGAAGTGTATCTGGCTACAGGACCAAAAGTCTCTATGCTACCACCTGCAGCATGCTTGATCTTGTAGATCCTCTTGAAAGTCACTACAGACTCCCCTTCAGGTCTTGGGACTGCATCCCAAACATCTTCATGATCGACTGGTACTCCTCGATCATGGCATTCTTCCCAGATCCTGGGAACTTCAATATCTTCAATATTTTCAATAGATAACTTTGTTGCTGAACAAATGTTGTAGTCCTTCTTTTGTAGGTGATGGTATATGATATTTCCTACACAACAAGTTAAATTCCATTATTAGAAAACATCTCGTATTTTTCAGAACAAATTCTTACACATAAAGAAATATGTCATACAGTCATTCAATTATCTTAGCCAATGCTTCAATACAACATTTATCCATATCCCGTAACTTTCTAGATGCCTTCCAATCTCTACCAGAACATTGTTAAGAGTGTTCACAACTCCCAACATGTCAGCAAAGAGGTTTCATTCTAGATAAGTAGCAATGGAATGTTGTACAGTGCCATAGGCCACTTACCCATGTATATTAGTAGTATACTGTTCATCAATGCAACTATTCTAATATGCGTAATACACAACCTAATTATAGGAACATTAGTATATACATTATTGAACAATATTATTTAAACAATAAAATATGCAAGTAATGACAATTCAAATACTTATCTTTGTTTGTTTGTTCGGTTGACTTCCTCTCAGTCTTTGATTCTTTTCTGCAACTCCATTATGATGTGGATTGTGAGAAGTGGTCAACTCCCTCTGAATATCTGCATCCTTGCATAAACTATTGAAGTGTGTTCCTTCTTGATCTTTGCTTCCTTGCAGGAACAACTAGAGTGTCCTCCCTCTTGATCTTTGTTTCCTGGATTTCCTATCCTTGAACTTATATCCATCCTTAATCACTATGCATGCTTATTAGTATCATCATTGTGTTATCATTGAGCTCTCATACATAATCATACATTCATTAGTATATTCTTAATACTATCAAAACACAATAATCTTAAGCATGTATAGTCATGATCATTTCAAATAGAAATAATAAGCATTTCAAGGTTTATATAGGACTCTTATGGTTAGTCATATCATAAATTAAAGTAAGAAACACAATATTCCTAAACCCATGATTACTCAAACCTATACCTTCATGATTCTTCTGGTTAGTCATATCATCAATTATGGTAAGAAGCATAATATGCACACAAACATGACTATTCAAACCTATGACTTCATGAATAATCATTATCAACAACACAACAGTATAAGATCCTAACACAAGGTAGGATTCTAGCTTGATATAGGAAAAACATACCTGGATTAGCATGCTAGCTAGTTATGTCTAACACACCCGCATAATGTCTTATGGTTCTCTTCAATGACTTGTGCTAGTAACCTGCATGTCTCATAAGTTATCCATTGTAGAACCAAGTTATACATACCTCGTAAGTAGATTTTCTAAGTGATCCATGACAATAGATGAATCTTTGTCTTCATGTCATCATGATCATATGTTCTTGAACTAGAACATGATTTGTCTTTCTTGGTGTACCTTTCATGTTAGCGGACAACATAAACCTCATACAACACCATAATGCATTAGTACAATCATAAGTGTCAACACCCTAATGCATGCATTCATAATTTTGTTAAGGTGATATGACAAGTCTAAAATCAAGATTGTTCTAACCATAATAACATGAAGACAAGCATATCATAAACTTAATCATGAACAAATCTCGAAACATACCTGGATGAGTCAGACCTGTCGAGATTGCTTGTAATCTTCTTATGTAAGGCCTTAGCCTCATCTCCCTCTGAAACAGGAACTTCTTCACTTATGCAGGTGACCAATCCATCCTCTTCTAGGATTAAACCAATCCACTTGATTTGCAGGAACTGGATCTTGATGAGCTAATCAAGCTGGTATAGTCAGAATTTGAAAACTGCAAAGTTTCACTCCTCAATTTTGCCTTTGAAACTTCTGGATTCACTAGACGTGACCCTGAACTGGGGTTTGATGAAGCCCACTCTTCTGCCCAATCAAAAGGTTTTATCCAAAGCTCTAAGCTTATATTTTTCTGAGGAGCTTCCAGCTGTGGTCACAGATTTCAAAAATTCCCATTTTTACAGAAGCCCTAATTTTCCACTTTTCTTATCAAAGTCCTGAACTAGGGTCTGATCAAGCCCAGCCTTCTTCCCAACCAAAAATTCTGATATTGGTCTCTAAATTTTGATTTTGATGAGTAGCATTCAGCCGTGGTCTCTGATTACAATAATTCCAACTTTCTCCGAAACCCTATATTCCGGAAGCCATAAATGAAGGTGCTAAAAAATAATTATGTTTTGACAGAAATATGTACCTGATTGTTTCTGGTGTAACTCCGCACTTTTCAATCCATAGGATCTAAATTTTTTTTTTGTGGTATCATGACCTGTCATCGTTCCATCCTGATAGGTCTGACCTCAATTGGATTTTCTGAGAGAGACTTATGCCAAGTGTTGTAATGTGACCTGTTTATGGGATAATACATGAGAGTGAACTTGTATGCCATGCCACGTGTCACTGGTTCAACTTCGGCCTCTAAAAACATTTCCTGAGATAGTAAAGTCTGTGTACTACCTGTCACTTTTTACAAAATTTCATTTGGAGCTTCCTAGCCCAAGTTATGACCTTTTTTCCAAGGTCACCTTTTTTTGACTCAGATCTGGAAGAGGCAGAAACCCTATATTGTACAGATCATAAATCACAAAGTACAATGAATTAGAGGTTGTCCTTTGGACACAAGGTACGTAGGGATCTTCTATTCAACCTGTAAAATTTTTAGATCCGAAAACGTCGCCAAAATGGATTTATAGCGAAAGTGCTACGATGACTGGTTTTTTCTATATCAAGCCCTAGCATCATAAGTGCAACAAGTGTCATACATGCCATATCATGCCTTCTTTCAGGATAACTCTGATACCATGTTAAATTTTCAGAATTTACGTCAATCTGATCTAGGATATTAACTGAGAGAACAACATGTACATCAAATCTACAGCATATCAATCATGGACACAATAATGCAAGCACACAAGAGACACAGAGTTTACTTGGGGAAAACCATAAAGGTGAAAAACCCCAATAACTCCCTCAAAGATAGATAGAGCAATTATACAACCCAAGCATAAAATATAGACATCTCCTAGAAGCAGCTTCTCCTCCTCCACAAGTGCACCACTCTCCCGAGAGTGTGAGAGAGAATAGAATGTGTAAAGTGAGAGAGACACACTCTCTATTTATACACTAACTTGACTTTACCTTTACTCAACTAGGTCGGCCTCAACTTAACCACTTAACATAATGTTGACTGGGCCGACACCCAATAGGGTGGTCTAATAACCCTTTGAACCACATGGCCGACCCCCAATAGGGTGGTCTAATAAACCTTCGACCCACATGACTTATACAGGGCCGACCCCAACAAGGTGGTCTAATAACCCATCAAGTATAAGTTACGACACTTACAATATAAATGATGACACTTCCATATAGAGGAATAATAACATCTCTATATGAATACCAACACTTCGGTATAGAGGAATAATAACATCTCTATAGGAATACAATATACATATATGTGAAATACATTCCGAAGTTACATATACATCAACATGTGTCAGTAATGCGGATAAATACACATGAGCGGTTTATAAGTGAAACGGGGCCGTTCATAATGTTCCCTATCACAGGACTGCCATTTTGCTCTTATCATGTTCTAAGGGGGGGGTTTGGCCGAGCATTCTTTTAGTTTCATGACCTAGGCACGAATGTATAATCTTCGACGGGCTAGCAAGTATTGGTAAACTTTTGTTGTCTCAAAGGCATCAACATAACCACCATGCTTCCCTATGCATATGCCTGTCACATAATCTAAGCGATTCATAGCACTAACAAAACTAATCACCCATTAAATACTTAAGTTGCTTATTCACCATATGCACGTAGCTTCCATGATTCATAGCATTCCCTCCCACGGGGTGAAAATGCATGTGGTGTTTCAACCGAAACAAGCACTGGCTAAAGATTTGGACTTGGAATGACATCTAAGTGGGATAACTGAGGCTACCAGGATTTGACCGAGGAAAACTAAGGGATGGAACACTATGTAGGAAAGACCTACTTAGGGTGTTGCGCAAGTGATATCAAGACGAACCTGAGACGAGCCGGTGAGGATAGGGCTCTCGAGACCCGGGTTCGCGTAGGGAAACTTCGTATCCTCATTTTCTGAATAAGGAGAAAAATGGCTATTCCATGCCTTCAAAGGTATATGTATAGTGATATCGAGTTACCTACCAGGTAAAAATTAACTCAAAGCCTCGAGAAATAAGAAAGGAATGAGAAGAACACCTACCTGTCAGTATTGCAGGGTCCCTGGAGGGCTAGCGGATGTTCCAAGACGGGTGATGGTTCCCATAGGTGTTCGGCAGCGAATGACAAGCTTTGTTCTCGGATAGTGAATGGTGAGCTCTGTTGAACTTGGCGAATGACAGAATAATTTTCAAACTCTGTTGCATGCATTTATAATGGGGTGGCATTTATGTCACGTAAGGTGGTGGGTTGGCGAATTGAATGAGTACGAGGCTCAAGGACTTGTGAATTTAAAACAGCACATGGTCGCATTCATGACCCTACCAACTCCGATGTTGCACATGTATCAAAATAAATCGCCACGCGCAAAGCCGCGATCGCGAGATTAAGGTTTTCACTAAATTCTCAAGCGGTGAACGTAACACTAAGTCCGGCTCCAAAGCGGCAATCGCGAGGTTAAATCCTGCGATGATAACACTGCGCCAAAAATTAGCTTGGGTTTGTGCGGATATGATGGCGGCGTTATAGGGATAATTCTTGCACCTTTGGTGCAAGGTTTAGTCACAAAACCTGCGCTAATGGGAATCGCGCCAACGAGCCGTTAAGAGATTTTCTAGTACGCGTTCATTTAAGGATTAGTTTTGCGCCAACAGCGGTCAAGATATGGTTACAAAACGCGCCAAGCGGCGGACTCATGATTAGTAACTACACCGAGGGTATGGTTATCATTTGCGCCAAGTCGAAGAATTAGGGCTAAAAACTGCGCTGAAGAGGAAAGGTGACTTTGCCTTAGAAAAATGCTTGAGAAAAATTTGGGAAACAAATGTTTTGGACCAAACAAAAGTCAACAGAGCTTTCGCATCAGCCGACTTATAGTTATCATTTGTGCCAACCGGGGTGTCTATGGTTAAAACTTGCACCAAAGGGCGGCCGAATTAAGGCTAAAAACTACCTTGAAGAGAAAAAGTGACTTTTCCTTAGAGAAAATAACCTAGAAAACTTTTGGAAAGCAAGTGTTTGAAATTTTTCCAAGCCAAAGAGAAAAATAAGCCTGAAAGACAAGGAAAACACATTGTTAAAAACGTGCAGAAAGAGGGGCCCCAAATATCTTCAAAATTTTGGGGAAGGATGTTGCATCAACAACAATACTATACATTAAGTATATATTATTAAGCTATATAATATATATTAACTTATATATAATATATTATGCACTATATATCAACTACATAATATATGATATATATTGATGTTATATATTACAAATTAACTACAACATATATAATAACTACATATTATTGAATGATGTTTCAAGCTCTCATTAGTCTAGCTTATATTGCACAAAGAGTATTGAGGTGCTGATCTACAACCAAGTCCATGGAGTAGGTTAAATATCATGGATCATTCTTCTCTTTTTGGTAAGTTATTTGACGAAATCCAACAATGAGTAATTTCAATTTTGACAATGAAACTTTACAATTTCATAAATTTTAACGCTGCAAATGGATTTAGAGACCCATGAATCTATCTGCAACGTTAAAATTTACAAAATTATAAAGTTTCATTGTCAAAATAGGGGGTTTCTGAATCCATATGCAACGTTAAAATTTATGAAATTGTAATTTTTTTTTTACAATTTCGTAAATTTAACGTTGCAAATGGATTTAGATACATGTGAATCCATCTACAGCATTAAATTTATGAAATTGTAAAGTTTCACTGTCAAAATTGCAATTATCCATTGTCCGAACAATGGATAATTGTGATTTTGAGAATGAAACTTTACAATTTTGTAAATTTTAATGCTGCATAATCCATTTGCAACATTAAAATTTACGAAATTACAATTTTTTTACAATTTCATAAATTTTAACGTTGAAGATGGATTCAAAGACTCCCTTAGGCATTGCAAACTAATTAGTCATTGAACAAAAAACTAATTAGGTCTATTACAATTACAATATTGACTTATCTAGAGACGTATAAAAACATGTTAAATATAATAGTAAAATCCTATATTATATTATATATAGACACTCTTAATTTGAGTGTGACATATAATGAAATATTTGATAATTAGGGCATCTTATGTAATTATTAACTTAGACTGTCTAGTCGTATTTTTTATCCCATCACTAATTAGTCATTTTTATTTGTGATCACTTAAAATTGCTCGAATATGGTCATATTTAACTTAAAAACATTACACGGTGACCAAATTGTTTGGTGGTTTAGTCACTTATTTAGCACGATGACCATTTTTTTCCATCGCCTAGTCATTTATCACCCATTTTTCTACTAGTGACATCACCTATAAGAAAATGATCATGGTACAAGTTTTGCAGGAAATTGGATATTACTACATATTTCTCTGGTTGCCTGAGTGCAAGGGCAGTGTTTATAGTAAGTAATGGGTGGATAGTTTGGTTGAAATCATCCTCTTTTCCTACCCATAAGGGTTCCTCTGTATCAACAAACAAATTAGTAGGGGGGGAAGAGTTAATTTCTTCCATGAAGAACCATTGGTAATTTTCATATCTCCTGCCCTACATCCTATATAAGCATTCAATGTAGCTAACCAAGTTCTAAAAAGGATAAGAGGATATCGACTGAGTTTGGATTTGATCTGCAATACTATAAAGTCTATAGAGTATTTCCATGAATCTATGGAGACAATGATGTATTCCAAAACTCTCTTTGGACACACACTTGAGTTATCTGCTAACTACAATATTGTGGTGGTATTTCTTAACCATGGTTGGAGGTTTATCCCCATCATTGTATCTTTGGTCATGACGTTGATTGTTTCTCCCAGGTCTGTCAAATTGTGTTGTATAAGTGCTTTACATGTGGTCTTCACTTAATAAAATTATTCCATAGCGTGTTCGTTCATGGGATATTAAAGAATACCTCTAATTTCACTAGATATTGATAAATACATACGAACATACTTTTGTTAAGACCCCCTCCCGATACAAATTTTCAATTATCCGTACCTTATTTTAACTAGATATCACCTATTTTTACTAGATACCCCTTTTCATACCCCCCAATAACTATAAAAACCCCATACCCTACATCCCCCACAATACCTACAATATATTGACCTTATTTTTCACAATTTAAAAGCCCCCCTTGATGAATGAACGTGATAATATATTAGTCAACAAGGTGAAGTCCCTATGGTACCTTATTGATATGTATATATACAATAGGGCTTCCTGGGTTAGAGTACTTAGGATTACAGACTCTCCCTAGCATTAGGTCAACAATGATGGAGCGAAATTTACTGGAGCATAAAGACCACTCACTAGGCGGTTTACCCAGTGCTAACTATGGATTCGACTGCCGATAAAATTCAGAATCAAGTTTAATGTTATCATATGCCCCGAATGTTGATAAAATGAAATTCCAAATACTGCTATGAGGCTAAAACTTGGATGCATAGCATGGTTGTCTGGTCTTGGCCATAGGGCGTTATTAACTGCTCACCAAATCGTGGATGTGCCTACGGGTGTTGGCAATGGGCCTCGTGTTTCTCTACCTATGAATGGCATACTCCCAACTCGCCCAAACCGATGAGGCTGCATCCATTTTTCCAATGGGTTCTTCTACCCTGGGTCTGCAACAATGGTAAATGCGCAGGTTTCTCCCAACTCAACCATAGAGCCCACGGTGAGGGTATTACGGCCTCGACCCTGCACATTGGGTAATTCTCAGGGCGTCTACAGATGCAAAAAAAATCAAGTTCTCCATTCTCCCAATTGGATGGGCCCCCACTCATTCATCAACAAGGGTTCTGGTTTTTTTTCTTCTGCATCTAAGATAGAGGGAAACACACTGTTTCTAGTAGATTCACATTCAGAGTCCAATCACAATGAGTAAATTGGCTTAGCACCTGGTGATTTTGATTTCCTGTCAACAATGCTTGAATATTCACTATTGATGGTTTGAACCTCGAACTTACACATAGAAACCCCAACTGATTGCAATTTGAGAAGAATGGATGAAGCAAGAAAATTCAACTACTATTGTTTCTAGATTTCAAAGCCCGCAACAAATTTGGGTCTGCAATAGAACGCTATTTCATTCACCAATCATTCACACAAAACCAAAATATTCAAGAGGTCTCCCACCTAAATTTTGAATTCCTATATTTTTCATTAATGGCAGGCTATATTGTCGATTCACTCTCCTTGGCAAAACTACTCGTCATTACCTTTTCCCTTGCACAGTAAATACACAAGGCTCCTTCAATTTCTCTCTACGTAGAAGTGTATTCATTACAAACAAACCCTGATTCCTTTGTCAACCAATATCAATCTACTTATAAATAGAATGCATGTGCACAACTGTAGAAAATACATACAATATATGCGTTTCCAGTCATTCACAAAATTCAAAAGGTAATTTCACAAAATCACAAACTATTCAATAGTGTTAAGCTCTACAGGAAAACGTGGGGCTGCCATCAAGCTCTTCACCCTTCATTTCAGTATAAGAACTACACATACAATAACAAAATCCTAATCTGCTTCCCTATGGCCCTCCCTTCTTCATGATGCCAACTCCCTTTTAATGCCTTTTGGCTTATAACATAAAGAAAACACAAATAACTTTAGATTGTTCAACTACCTCCTACATTCTCATAACTGACTCCTATAATTCTGCAACTGCTTGGATCTTTTTTTTTTTAGACTCTTCAAATTCTTCCAACAAAGGTATATTCAGTTACATGATTGAATAACTCATCACTAAATGGACACTCATTGTTATCAAGACTCTCCTATAACGTAACTTGTAAACTATGAAGATTTACAATATTTTACAATGAGATCCCACTTTTTGGGCAAATGTCAAGACCCTAAGGTCTAATCAACATTTCAATTTATTGTTGAGAGCAGATGCTCCTGCATCAGACTCCCAAGGTAAAAGAAGAACATGATCTCCTGATCATGAATCTTCAATCTTCATCCTTCCTCCAGCTGCAATCTTCCAGGCTTCCATAACTTATGGTGTAATGCGCCACTGAACTTTCCTTCACTATTCTTCATTTTCCAATTAATTTCACAGTGGACTGCCTTTATCATTCTGCTGTAGCTCTTCTTAGACATTAAATCCCATAGTTCACCTATGGCACCTTCCAATTTGGTCTGCTGCTGCAAAGTAATTTTGTTCTCATCTCTTAGACACTGTACTTTGCTGCACTTTGCACATTCATGTTCACAGTGCTGATTATCTTCTTCAGCCTTCCTTACCTTTTCTTCCACTTTTTCTCTTGAGATTACTCTAGATACTGTTGTAGATATTGTTTCCATCCTTACTTCCTTGATGTTGTTGTAAGCATCTCCCTTTTCAATATCCTCCTCATGCCTTCTACCTGCAAATTCACCTTCAAAAAGTAATTTGTCTTCCCATTTTCTGATTGCAGCAACATAATCAATCAGTCCTCTTTGTATACTTGTAAACACATCATAGGGATGTTGATCATTAACTTCAGCATAACTCTCTTCTCTTTCCTTGACAATCCTCAGTGATTGTCCTTCCACTCCTTGAATGATTTTGACAGTCAATTCAATATCTTCAACCACTGCATCTTCATACTTTGCCAGACAGTTTTCAACCTCCTTCAATTCTAAGACCGGTTCTCCTTTAGCTTGAAACACATCTACCTCACTTTCCTCCAATTTCAATTGTACACTTAGAATATTCATTCTCTGGCTTGCTATTCTATTCTCCAAAAGACTGAGCTCATGCCACAAATATGCCATTTCACATGGAATTACTTCTGAAAACTTTATACAATCTTCCCTATCTCCTTCTTTGTCACCAATCCAATTCTCCTGTGACAATACTTTAGCATCCTTGAACATAATAGAATTCTGATCCTCCACCACTATAACAGCACTAGATTTCTGTCCAACAGTCTTCCTTTGGCCACTCAAGTGAGCTAGTTCTTCCTGGTATTCATCAGTATTAGATCCCATCACAAGAAGCATAACTGCTTCATCTCCAGTAGGGTTACTTTCATCATTAACCAAGGAATTTACAAACTCCTTCTGCTGCAATAATTCATCTTTATCTTTATCCGAATGACATTTCTTCTCATGCCTTACCTGGCAACTTTTAGCTTCACTTAAGACAACACCAAATGATGGATTGCCTGCTGCACAACCTTCCTCTTGTTGTTCCAAGTCTACTATGAGACTCGGAAAGTCCTCAATAGTCTTCTTTTCGGCTTCCTCAAGCATAACATTTGTTTGCTTGATGTCCTCCCTTGCCTCTTTCTGTTCTTGGCAATCGTCATAAGCCAAGTCCTCCTTGTTTTCAAATTTCACAGCATGATGAAAAGCATCACTTTCAATCAATTGTGTATGGAAATTTAAATGATACCCCACTGTCCCATCTTCTTCCTGAACATAATTCAGATTAAGTCCCTCTCTTTCATTCTTTGTGACAATGTTAGTGTTAGAAAAACAGGATCGCAGAGCAATAACAATAAACAGAAATGCAAATATAATCACACATACACATTACAAGAGAGACACAGATATATCGTGGTTCACCCAACTTGGGCTACGTCCACACTGAATTTGCCAGTCCTTATTATTATTACCGTCCAGCAAGTCGAAGGGATACAACCTGCAGCACAACCGCTGCACTTCCTCTTCTCTGTTTTACAGTCTCTCTCCAGATCTCAAAGATCTTTACAATGCATAAAAACTAATACATCAACAACCCTAGCCGTATTACAATGTCCTTCTTTTATAAGGGAAATACAATGGGAAAATACCACGGGATACCCAAAACCATGGGCCTGCAAAACAGCTGGCGAAAACAGCCCCAAAAAATTTCTTCGGGGGCGCTGCCCCCGAACCCCCCATCCAGGGGGGATGGGCCCCCCTGGAACCCCGTGGGGGGGCGATGCCCCCCCACACCCCCCCGCTGGGGTGAGTGTACAGTCCACCTACACATCATATAGAACTGGGGTACAAACACGGCTAATACAATATCATCTATGAGACTAGAAGATCTGGCTCCACAACCAACAATCTCCCACTTGGAGACTGATCACAACAACTCCACCGCTGCTGCACTTGCTGGACTTGGACTTGGCAAATTTCTCCTCTTCACCTTCATGCTAGAAGGCCAACTGAAACCGAGCACGAACTCAGTTTCTCTCTGGTCACTACCTTTGTGAACATGTCTGCAGGATTCTGGCTAGTATGTATCTTTTCCAACTTTAACAGTTCATCTTCCAGAACAGAGCGTATGAAATGGTACTTGAGCTGTATATGTTTAGTCCTGGAATGGAATGTTGAGTTCTTTGCAAGATGAATGGCACTCTGGCTGTCACTATACAGTCTGCTATCCTTCTGCTTCTTACCCACTTCCTCCATAAACCTCTGCAACCAAATCATCTCTTTACTAGCCTCTGTAATGGCAACATACTCTACTTCTGTTGTTGAAAGTGCAACAACCTTCTGTAGTTTCGAAATCCAGCTTACTGCTGTTCCACCTACATTAAACACATACCCTGTGGTACTCCTCCTGCTATCCTTGTCACCTGCCATATCTGCATCAACATATCCCTGTAGAACAGTGTCTGAACCTCCAAAACATAATGCCTCAGTGGTAGTACCTCTCAAATACCTGAGAATCCACTGTACTGCCTTCCAATGTTCTTTACCTGGATTGTTCATATATCTGCTCACAACTCCCACTGCATGTGCAATATCTGGTCTTGTGCACACCATGGCATACATCAAGCTGCCAACTGCTGATTGATAGGGAACCTTGGACATGTAATCTATCTCTTCTTGTGTCTTGGGACACATTTCCTTACTTAGACTGAAATGGCTAGCCAAAGGTGTACTTACAGGTTTTGCATTCTGCATTCTGAACCTCTCCAACACCTTTTGTATGTACTCACTTTGAGACAATGTCAATTTGCGATTTTTCCTGTCTCTCATTATTCTCATACCAAGGATTTGCTTTGCAGCACCCAAATCCTTCATCGCAAATGAATTAGCTAGCTTCCTTTTGAGTACATTTATATCCTGCATGTCAGACCCTGCAACAAGCATGTCATCCACAAACAATAACAAGATAATATATCTTCCATTGTCTAGCTTCTTGAAATAAACACAGTGGTCAGAATGACATCTACTATAACCTTGTTCTGTCATAAACCTGTCAAACTTTAGATACCATTGCCTTGGAGCTTGCTTCAAGCCATACAAACTCTTTTTCAACCTGCATACCAGATCCTCCTTACCTTTGACTTCATACCCTTGTGGCTGCTGCATATATATTTCTTCCTCCAAATCCCCATGGAGGAAGGCTGTTTTTACATCTAACTGTTCAAGATGCAAATCTTCTACCGCCACTAGACTTAAGATAGTCCTAATTGAAGTCATCTTTACAACAGGAGAAAATATTTCATCAAAATCTATACCTTTCTTCTGTGCAAACCCCTTTACAACAAGTCTAGCCTTGTACCGCTTCTTACCTCCTTCTTCTTCCTTCAACCTGTAAATCCATTTGTTTTGCAATGCTCTTTTACCAGCAGGCAACTTAACCAAATCCCAAGTCTGGTTTCCTACCAATGAGTCCATCTCCTCATTCATGCCTTGCTCCCACTTCTTTCTAGTTTCCACCTGCATTGCTTCTTCATAACATTCTGGTTCACCAGAATCAGTCATCAATAAATAATACATTGAAGGAGAGTATCGTTCAGGGAGTCTACTTAACCTGGTAGATCTTCTTACTGTTGCAGGAGTTTCAGGTACTTGCTGCTGCTCTTGATTTTCTGGCACCTTCGGAACTTCATTTTCTTTAACTTCATCAAGCACTATGTACTCTGTGCTTCCTTTTCCTGTTTCTTTCCCTGCAACTGATCTTTATAAATGACCTTTTCATTGAATATCACATCTCTACTCCTGATGATTTTGTTATTTTTATAATCCCATAAACGATAACCAAATTCATCAACCCCATATCCAATAAAGGTACATTTCTTGGATTTAGCTTCAAGCTTTGTTCTATTTTCTTTATCAATATGGACAAATGCTTCACAACCAAACGTTCTCAGAAATGAGTAGTTTACCTTTTTATCTATCCATGCTTCCTCTGGAATACCACCATCCAAAGCACTTGAAGGTCCTCTGTTTATTAAATAAACAGCAGTATTTACAGCATCCGCCCAAAACTGTAAGGGCAACCCTGCATGTAGTCGCATACACCTTGCACGCTCCATGATCGTTCTGTTCATCCTTTCTGACACACCATTTTCTTGTGGTGTTCCTGGGACTGTCTTCTCTCTACGAATCCCATGGTATGAACAGTAACTATCAAACTCCTTGCCGCAGTACTCACCTCCATTATCAGATCTGAGACACTTCAATCTTTTTCCTGTCTCATTCTCAACCAAAGCTTTCCACTTCTTAAAAGTAGCAAACACATCAGATTTCTGTCTAATGCAATAAACCCAAGTTTTTCTAGTTGCATCATCAATAAATGTAACATAATAATGAGAGCCACCAAGAGATTGTACCTGAGCTGGTCCCCATACATCTGTATGCACAAGCTCTAATTTTTCATTCTTCTTCTGTTTCCCAACCCTGAGAAATCTGACTCTCTTCTGTTTTCCATAAACACAGTTTTCACAGAATTCCAAACTTACCTGCTTCAAATCGGGCAGCAACTTCCTTGAGTGGAGAATCTGCATCCCCTTCTCACTCATGTGGCCAATCCTATGATGCCACAATGCTGTATATGTTCCTGTGGAAGCTAAAGAGATAGAATGGTCAGTATTATGAGGACATAAATACAACGTACCTACCCTGTCTCCTTTTGCTATCACCATTGATCCTTTAGTGATCTTCCACCACTTTTCTCCGAACGTAGATAGACAGCCGCCATCTCCCAACTGCCCTGTTGAGATCAGATTTCTTTTCATAGCAGGAATATGCCTAACATCTTTCAACAACCAATCAGTTCCATTCTTAACTTTTATCCATACCTTACCCATTCCAACAATTTTACATGGCTCATCATCACCCAATAAAACATGTCCAAAATCGCCAGGAACATACTCATGAAAGTATTTCCTATGGGGTGTAGCATGACATGAAGCTCCTGAATCTACTACCCAATAATCACTAGTATTATCTAATGCAAGAATCAAAGCATCTTGTAACACATCACCTGCTACATTTGCTTCCTGGGTAGTTTCCTTCTGTGCATCTCCTTTCTTCTTTAGAGATTTGCAGTCTTTCTTCAGATGTCCTTTCTTTCCACAGTTCCAGCACTCTATCTTTCCCAGTCTGGACTTAGATCTGCCCGTTTTAGACTTTCCACGATTACCTTGGCTCTTTCCTCTCTCCTTTTGTCTTCCTCTGCTCTCCATGGTCAACGCATTACTTGATGTCTCACCTGTGCTTTTTCTTCGCATTTCCTCGCTAAGAATAACACCAATAACATCATCAAATTTCAAGGTGTTTGAACCAGAGACAGAGTTACTTACAGCCATGACCAAGCTATTCCAGCTTTCTGGCAATGAACACAAGATTAGAAGAGCCCTAACCTCATCATCAAAGTTCACACTTACAGAACTTAGCTGATGTGTAACCGTATTAAACTCATTTAAATGATCAGTAACAGATCCACCTTCAGACATCTTCATATTAAATAAACGCTTCATTAGAAATACCTTGTTGGAAGCCGAGGGTTTTTCATACAACTTACCCAATGCTTTCATCAAACCCTCTGTCGTCGTTTCTTTTGAGATATTGAAAGCCACCGACGAAGCCAAGCTCAACCGTATTGTTCCCAGAGCCTTTCTGTCAAGAACCACCCATTCTTCGTCCTTCATAGTCGTCGGCTGCTTTGCTTTTCCTCCCAATGGTAAGAATAGATCCTTCTGGTACAGATAGTCCTCCATTTGCATCTTCCACAACCCGAAGTTTTGGCCGTTAAACTTCTCGACCTTAAACTTTCCTTCTTCTGCCATTGCTCCCACTTGAACCAGAAACCCTAGCTTCCTGCGGGTTTAACTGCCAAATAGACCTTTGGCTCTGATACCAATTGTTAGAAAAACAGGATCGCAGAGCAATAACAATAAACAGAAATGCAAATATAATCACACATACACATTACAAGAGAGACACAGATATATCGTGGTTCACCCAACTTGGGCTACGTCCACACTGAATTTGCCAGTCCTTATTATTATTACCGTCCAGCAAGTCGAAGGGATACAACCTGCAGCACAACCGCTGCACTTCCTCTTCTCTGTTTTACAGTCTCTCTCCAGATCTCAAAGATCTTTACAATGCATAAAACCTAATACATCAACAACCCTAGCCGTATTACAATGTCCTTCTTTTATAAGGGAAATACAATGGGAAAATACCACGGGATACCCAAAACCATGGGCCCGCAAAACAGCTGGCGAAACCATCCCCCCTGGAACCCCGTGGGGGGGGCGATGCCCCCCCACACCCCCCCGCTGGGGTGAGTGTACAGTCCACCTACACATCATATAGAACTAGGGTACAAACACGGCTAATACAATATCATCTATGAGACTAGAAGATCTGGCTCCACAACCAACAGTTAGCCAATTGTCTTTCTTTGCCTGTTTCACCTGCAACCATGCACAAGATATCAGTTTTAAAACATTGAGACCTCTTGGTCTCACTTAAAACTTTAGTCTTCAATTCTTCTCCCAAATACTCCCTTGCCTTGAGTACCTCATCCTCCCACTGAGCATTCATCAGTTGCTTTTTCTTCTTTTGTAGCTTATGCCACTTCAATTCCTTCCTCATAAGGAAACCATATCTCTGGTCTTCCTCATCCTTCTGTAACAACTCCAGCAATACTCCTATATGGACTTCTATCTCAACCTTCTCCCTCTCATATTCTTCATCACTCATCTGCCTCCATATGCCATTGACTACAACATCTTCTTCCTTCGCCTTGTGGCTGCCTCCTGAACCTCTGCTATGACTCTTGATAGTCATCTTCTTGAATTATTCACTCTCTATGAGCTGCACTCACAACTCATCTACTCTTGAGAACGCGACTATCCTCTTGTATTTCAACCCCAGTTGAAGTACTAGGTTCTGGCCACACTTCTTATCCTTCTCTCAGAAACCCTCACCGACTTCCTTCATCACTGTCCTCAATGACTATGACTTTCTTGTTGAGATACTTAACCAATTTCTGCTACCTGCACTTTAACAATGTTAAAACAAAGACCAATACCTTCCAGATCTCAATGACCTACTTCTTAAAAAACCTTGATTTCTCTGTTATCAAACTTTCAAAAGCCTGATTTTTCCAACTTCCATGGCCACCTTAAACACTTATGCTCACCTTCCATCTCTGGTTGAACTTATACCCCTTTTTCTTTGCCTGCAACTACTTCTCCCAAAGTAGTTTTCTCTCTTATCAAGAACTTCCTTGTCCTTCCCAAGCTCTAAGCTTCTTCTGTTTTGCATGCAAGCCTTCTTAACTCACAAATCCTCCTCTACAGACCTCAAGTCTGTCTTCCTGCCTTCCAAAGGAGCATTCCCGCTCTGATATCAAAATTGATCGAGGGAAATTTACTGGAGCCTAAAGACCACTCACCAAGCGGTTTACTCAGTGCTAAATATGGATTCGACCGCCGATAAAATTCAGAATAGAGTTTAATGTTATCATATGCCCCGAATGTTGATAAAATGAAATTCCAAATACTGCTACGAGGCTAAACCCCGGATGCATAGCACGGTTGTCTGGTCTTGGCCATAGGGCATTATTAACTGCTCACCAAATCATGGATGTGCCTACGGGTGTTGGCAATGGGCCTCGTATTTATCTACATACAAATGGCATACTCCCAACTCGCCCAAACCGATGAGGGTGCGTCCATTTTTCCAATGGGTTCTTCTACCCTGCGCCTGCAACAATGGTTAATGTGCAGGTTTCTCCCAACTCGACCACAGATCCCACGGTGAGGGTATTATGGCCTCGGCCCTGCACATTGGTTAATTCTCAGGGAATCTACAGATGCAAACAAAATCAAGTTCTCCATTCTCCCAATTCAACGGGCCCCCACTCATTCATCAATGAGGGTTCTCGTTTTTTTTCTTCTGCGTCTGAGATAGAGGGAAACACACTGTTTCTAGTAGATTCACATTCAGAGTCTAATCACAATGAGTAAATTGTCTCAGCACCTGGTGATTTCGATTTCCTATCAACAATGCTTGGATATTCGCTATTGATGGTTTGAACCTTGAACTTACACATAGAAACCCCAATTGAATGCAATTTGAGAAGAATGGATGAAGCAAGAAAATTCAACTACTATAATTTCTAGATTTCAAAGCCTGCAACAAATTTGGGTCTACAATAGAACGCTATTTCATTCACCAATCATTCACAAAAAACCAAAAGATTCAAGAGGCCTCCCACCTAAATTTTGAATTCCTATATTTTTAATTAATGGCAGGCTATATTGCCGATTCACTCTCCTTGGCAAAACTACTAGTCATTACCCTGTCCCTTGCACAGTAAATACACAAGGCTCCTTCAATTTCTCTCTGCGTAGAAGTGTATTCATCTACACACAAACCCTAATTCCTCTATCAACCAATATCAATCTACATATAAATAGAATGCATGCGCACAGCTGTAGAAAATACATACAATATATCCGTTTCCAGTCATTCACAAAATTCAAAAGGTAATTTCACAAAATCACAAACTATTCAATAGTGTTAAGCTCTACAAGAAAACCTGGGGCTTCCATCAAGCTCTTCACCCTTCATTTCAGTATAAGAACTGCACATACAATAACAAAATCCTAATCTGCTTCCCTATGGCCCTCCCTTCTTCACGAGGCCAACTCCCTTTTAATGCCTTTTGGCTTTTAACATAAAGAAAACACAAATAACTCTAGACTGTTCAACTACCTCCTACATTCTCATAACTAACTTCTATAATTCTGCAACTACTTGGATCTTTTTTTTTTAGACTCTTCGAATTCTGCCAACAAAGGTAGATTCAGTTACATGACTGAATAACTCATCACTAAATGGACACTCATTGTTATCAAGACTCTCCTATAACGTAACTTGTAAACTATGAAGATTTACAATATTTTACAATGAGATCCCACTTCTTGGGAAAATGTCAAGACCCTAAGGTCTAATCAACATTTCAATTTATTGTTGAGAGTAGATGCTCTTGCATCAAACAAGATGGGTTCATGAGAACCAAATAGGAAACCCATTTGCATTGAATGAAGAGGCTCCAAAGCTACAATCATTTCCACATTGATTAAGACTTAATGTTTAATAATTTTATTGACATACATATTTATGTAGGGACAATGTTTAGCATATTTCGAAAAATACTCCAACACTCATGGTACATACTAATACTATATTCCTAGCCTCATCAAGGAATTTGCATGCCTTTTAACATTTGGGAAATATACTTAAGTTCCAAACTCCACATTGAACATGGATGAAATTAGACATCTCCCTCATACTAAGTTGAGGAAAATACCTCTCGATGCAATAATTGATCATGAATGAATGAGATAATAAATACAATTGATTGGGACAATGTACACAACATATCATAATGAAGAGTAGTTATTATATGATGGATATGATTTTCAAACAAAATTTAGAGAACCTAGGTTATGATGGATATACCATGGTATTAATATTTACTTTCTATATGGATTTCAACTATATATCTTTCTTATGTTGGATGTTTTTAAGTTTGATATTCAACATTTCTTCCTAGGTTTACTGTGCTAATTATTCTCACTAAATTTGTCTAAAAATCATATACATCATATAATAACTACTTGTCGGTACAATTTGGTTATGATTCTGATCCACATCACCGTTTCCATTGTTGTCGAATGCTAACATCGAATGAAACAAGTCATCGATGTCGATACAAATTCAACAAGTTTCATCTCGATGTGACTTCGACAAACTTAGCAACTCCGACAGGTTCCAATTTCGACACAACTCCGACAAGACTTGACTTCGACATACTGCGACACACTCTGCACCTTCGACATGTTCAGCAACCTCACAGTTTCGTGATATCGACATGCAGCGTCGACATGCGACCAATGACTGTCGAACTTCGACAGACTGTGTCTTCCAGTCGATTGTAATGATGAACTGTTGAACCATTCTAACTTCTTCTTTGTAACTGAACGTAACAGGAAGGCACCCAACCATCTCATAATTCTATATAAGCATGTATAATATTGTAACATACATCAATCTATCTGTTTACAAGTAATAGAGAAGAACAGTTCGCATTCCTACATATTGTCTGTGCGTATTTGTGTTGGTCTGTGTAGTGTAATCATGCTTTTGCTCATTCTTCTTCTTAAGTTTCCACCATAACAGAGCCGAGTCATTCATTCGAACTATTGTCCCCCTCATGCTTCCTAGACACGACTTGGATCATTGGTATCAGAGCAAGACTCAATCAGAGCAATCAGTTTTCGTGCTTAAGTTCTGCGTATACACTTCTCTCGAAGTTACCTGACTTATTTCAGTTCAAACTCACTCACAATATCAACAATCCAAGCAGACACTACCTCTAGAAATGACAGAAGAAACATATGATATACATGCAACCGACGAGACAACACATCTTATTGAGCAAGCTATAGCTCGACAACGGACTGAAATGTTTGCCCAGTTCAACGAAATTCTCACGTGATTTGCTTCGACATCCAGACCATTTTCGACAAGAACTGGATCCAATAAAATCAGCCCCTTCATTTGAGGAAATTTGGGTAAAAAATGGGCCTCCTAAGGAAAATAATAAGAAAATAATAAAATAATAGTAGAGAGAAAGTAAAAAACTACTTTTTTGGATCGTATTTTCAACTTATCTCCTTGTAGGTTTACTCAAACACATTTTTTAATGTATTTTCAATTTTTCATGGTGTGGATGTTGTTAAAAGTATGAAACATGGGTACTCATTGGATGCATAATTTAATTATGCATCCAATGAGTCCTCCCGCTTGAAATTTGAGTAAACCTACAAGGAGATAAGTTGAAAATACGATCCAAAAAAGTAGTTTTTATTTTTTCCCTCAAATGTTTTTATGTGCTCCCTTTTTGAATTTTAAAGCATTTTGATTAGCTAATACATGATTACATGGGATTTGTATTAGTTTTGGAAGGCCCATTTTAAATTGAAATTTCCTCTAATGCAAAGTGCAAATGAATCTGGACATATTGAATCTTGAAGGAAATATTGACGCAGAATTCATCGACAATTGGGTACAACAATTGGAATCATATTACTCTGTGAATCAACTCTCAAAAGTTGAAAAGATATCACCATTGAATCCTTAGATATTCAACATATGTGCACTGCTGGTAGGAGAACCTCTTGACAAATATGGAGAAAAGCGGAGACCCCATCGACACATGGGATAAATTTGTCGAACACATCCGAAAAGAATTTTACCTTCCCAAATACCTCGAGCAACAATATAAGAAGTGGTAGCAACTAAGTAAATGGAAAGACCAATCAGTATAGAGTTACACTGATGAGTTCTACCGACTCATGGCTAGACTTGGCGTCCATGAAGAAGAGAAATTGCTTGTTCTGAAGTACGTTAGCGGATTGTCCCAGTACATTCGGCAGGAGATGGAAGTTATTAGTCACAACCTCAGAAGGTGATTGTCAGAACCAGAAATCGATGGTTTAGCATACCAAAGCGTTAACCTACACCAATGCTTGCACTGATATCTACCAAACAGACAAAGAAGCTCATCAATCATGCTCAGAAGTTCACATTAAACATGATCAAGACGCAACATTCTAAGAATACTGGAGCGACAAGTCAAGTCACCGACCAATGCAGCTCCCGACAGAAGCAACAAGCCAATCATATTATCGATGAGTACTAGAACCTCTTTCAAGCTCCCAACAGAGTACCTAAACATTGTCAGGTAAAACACTCCATTGAACTTGTTCTTGGTTCTCCTTTTCCTAACACATTTGTTTACAGAAGATCCATTCTCGAAAACGAAGAGATTCATAGACAGATCCAAGAATGAATAGACAAAGGTCATATCCTCCCCAACTCCTCTCCTTGTGGAAGTCTAGTCATCCTAGTTCTGAATAAAGATGGGACTTGGCGCATCTGCACGACTACAGAGCTCTCAACAAAAATTTGGTAAAGAATCGCTACCCTTTGTCACGGACAGACAAGCTCATCGGTTGTCTGAAAGGTGATAAATTCTTTACTAAGCTCGACCTCAAGTCGAGATACCATCAGATTCCAATTGAGCCCTTAGATGTGTGGAAAACTGCTTTCAAGACCAAGGAAGGATTGTTTTAATGGTTAGTCATGCCTTTCGGCTTAACCAATGCACCTGTGACCTTCATGCGACATATGGATAACCTTCTTCGACCTTTCATCGACAAATGGGTCATTGTCTATCTCGATGATATATTGATTTTCAGTCGATCATGGGAAGAACATGTCAGACATCGTCGACAAGCCCTTGACACTCTCCAACAACATCGTCTCTATCTGAACATGGACAAGTGCTCTTTTGAGATGACCAGCATAAAATATTTTGGGTATGTAATTGACTCTATAGGCATTCACATCAATCTAGACAAAGTACATATCCTCAAAGATTGGCCCATTCCTAGAAGCATTCAAGAACTAAGAATTTTTCTTGGTTTGGTGAATTTTTATCAACGATTCACGCTCAAATTCAATCACATAGCTTGGCCCTTGAATTGGTTGATGAAGGGAATTGTGGAAAATGTCTTCCAATGGACATCAACACATCAAGCAGCTTTTGAACAGCTCCAACACAAGCTCTCCACTGCACCAATACTTGTGTTACCTGATTTGCATCAGCTCTTTGAGATTGAGACGAACGCATTGGACTATGCCTTGGGCGCAATGGCCACTCAGTCTTGTCACCTAGTCACTTTTCATTCCGATACTTTTAGTGACGGTTAGAATATACTCGACGTACGAAAAAAAACTGTACGCCATTGTGCAAGCTCTCAAGCAATGGAGGCATTACATCCTTGGAAAGGAAATGGTCATTCTCACCGATCACAGGCCTCTACAATTCGCTCTAACACAATCAAAGTCCCAGACAAATCGACAGCTCAAGTGGATTAATTACCTACAACAATTCCAATTGGTGATTAAGTATCAGAAAGGTAAAGCTAACGCCGCTGCTAATTTTCTCAGTCGACCACCCATTACTCTCCTTTTGACAGTGATAAGTATGCAAGGATACGACATGACCACTTGGCCACAGTTGTATGAGGACGAAAATGACTTCTCAGAATTCTAACGATATTTATAGACTAACAAGTCATCGACCTCTTAGTACTTTCTGAAAGACACCTTGCTATACAAGCTTGGACAGCTTTGTGTACTGACCGGTGAGCACTGACATCAGCTTATTTGGGATGCGCGCTATAGAAAGACTACAAAACACTTTGGAGTAGCAAAACCACTTGCTATTCTACAGAAGTATTTCTTTTGTCCTACACTTAAATATGACATCAACGAGTAAATTCGATCATGCGTGGTTTCTGCCATTGCTAAACAGCCTAATCGACGACAGGGATTGTACACACCTCAGCCAGTTCCTAGTCGACCATGGGAATCTGTTTCTATGGACTACTTGATGAGTTATCCTAATACCAGACATTAGCATGACGTGATATTAGTAGTAGTTGACCGATTTTCCAAGATGGGCATTCTCATACCATGTAAGAAGACCACGACAATGCAACAGATTGCTCAGCTCTTCTTTACACATGTTTGGAAACACTTTTGTTTAACAACGATCATTATTTTTGACTGAGATGCTAGATTCCTTAGCTTATTTTGGAAGACCCTCTAGCAACTAATAGACACACGATTCTCATTGTCAACAGCTTTCCATCCTCAGACCGACTAATAGATAGAAGTTGTGAATCGCATGGTAGTACAACTGCTTCGCATGTACAACCACAAGCATCAATGCACATGGGATTAAATTATTCCATACATCCAACAAAACTACAATTCAGCTTAGCACAACTCTAAGGCAAGAGTCCATTTGAGATCTGTTACAGATTTCAACCCTCAGCACCTATCGACTTGATCAGCTCCTCGACATAGCAGAGTGACACTGACTATATCCAGCGAGAAGTTGATAACGCAGTCAAGTTCAGAGATCAGATATGTGACATCCAGAAGCAAGCACAAAAAATGTTGCAAAGAGCAAGCGAGAAATATAAGGCTCGACACAAAAAGCATCGTATTCCTCATTCATTCCAAATTGGGGATAAGTTCTGGTTACATCTCAAGGAGGAGCGCTTCACAGGTCCTTTCAAGAAGTTAAAAGCTTTGCGATATGGTCTGTACAGTATTCTTTGACAGATTGGTGAAAAATGCTTTCCAGCTCGACATTCCTGCATGCCTGGTTCTGCATCCATTATTTAATGTGGATCTACTTCAACCATACCATGCACCACTATTGGAACATAACGACTTACCGACAGCAGAACCTGAAGACATCCATCTAGATGTTCAGGAGCCTCTTCCTTGTGACACCATCGTGGGACGATGAGTACGCCTTATAAGGATGAACACAATTCCCTTGTTTTAGGTTGCCAAAGCTGGCCAACTCCCATATCAAGGAAAGTGGTACTCTGTTACTGAAATAACCAACAAGTTTCCTCACCTTCACGAGCAAACAATGGGGACCATTGTTTCTTAAGGAAGGAGTTATGATCCACATTGCAGTTGGCATTGTTTTCAAATGCTAACATCGATTGTGACAAGTCATCGATGTTGATGGGTCATTGCAAGCTAATGAGGGTCACTTTTGGTGCGTTAGATGCAATAGAAAACTAAAAAATCAGGCATCCCTCAACGTACTTGGGTTTTTTGAGATACTTAAGAAAAATATCTTGCATTGAGTAAAAAATATGAAATGTAGGAAATTGAATTATGTTTCCGAATATAAAACTTTTATGTATTGAAAATGTGCATAGCTATGTCAAGTTTCATTTTCCTAACAGACACTTTTTATTTTTCAGGCAAATGATAAGGTATATGTTTTTGTGGGTGCATACTTTGAGGGTCTAAATGATGGAATAAAGCTACAAAAATGGGCATGCATGTAGAGAACATATAGCACTAGTGCATCATTATTTTTCAAAAAATTAAATTGGTAATTTTATAATTTTCTAAGTGATCAAAACTCAAAAATAGTACGTCTTTTGTGGGTGGTGCCTGTTGGGATATTCCTATACTCCATCCTAGTCCTAACAACATTTTCCATTTTTTCATTTTTAGTCATGCATGCATCCCAGTCATTAGTCCCAGCACCTATCCCTTAGTGAGCTAGCCCCGAGAGCTTCTTTCTTATCAGTTTTATCCCTCCTAGTGCTTAGTGCGCTCTCCTTTCACCTACCACTTGTGAAATGCACCCTCTCTCACCTATCACTTAGTTGAACTTCAGTTAGTTGAGTTATCTTTAGATCTTTCCTTGATTTAAGGCTAGATTGACTCCTCAACTGACTGTATCACTCTAATGGACCTCCAGTGAGACTAGACTGCCTATTCTGACTCCAATTATCTCCTCATGCACCCTCCACTGAGCCTCCTTCATTCAATTAGTGCCTCCATGTGCCAGTTACACCTACCACACTCAGTTAGACTCAGTTTGACACCTGGTTGACAGTTACTTGTGCATTGATGACTCCACTGATGATGATCAGGATTCCTAGTTGTGCTTTGATGACACTCCATTGATCTGATGATCACTCCATGAAGGATAATTCGAATTGCCACCTTGGCATTAAAATCCTCACCATTGTATTATTTCTTTGTCCATATTGTGATTAATGAATTAGTGTGTGATGTTATTCTGCTTCTATCTGAGTTCTACTGTATAATAATTGTGTTGCTCCTTTACACTGCATTGACCACTCTTCTTCTATTGTCCTACTTAATATTAATCTTTCTTGTGAGGTATACATCAACTCTTAGATCTGATGTGAGGATTTTCACATAGCCTTTGAAGGTCTTAATGCAAAAATCATGAAATGGGGTTTTGATAGAACGTGGAGGTTAGTGTCTACTTTTGCACCATACAATTTGTTTTTGAAATGATCAAGAATTGAAAAATTTATGGAATAAACACTAACAGTGTGTTTCACGAGTTAAGGAGGTAGGACACAAAAGAAATTGAAAAAAATAGGAAAAATTAATATTTTAAAATAAAAGTTACATATTTGGAATCTGTATAAAAAATTCTATTTGTGTTTAAGATTTCGTAAAAGATGACTGTGTGTAGCATACTGTAACGAGTGGCTAAGCACAGGATTCTCCGGAAATTGGAAGAAATACCTAATTAGCTTTGGCTTATCACTACCATAGCACAGGTTTGGTATTACCGAAGCAAACTCCAAAGCATACACATAGGATTATGGTTGACATCGAGCAAGTGAGTTGGATTGGTTTAGTCTCTAACAAACATGAGCATGTTCTGTTTAAATTCAAAAAATATTCCCGTGCTTTTAGAATTTCATAATGCATACGTGTTATATAACTACATAACGCGTATGCATTATATAACTACATAACGCGTGCACGTTCTGTAGTGCAAAAACGTGCTAGCATTATTTAAATCATAAAATATATGTTTAATACTTGAGAGGGGGTGGGGAAGACTCAAGGGAATTTTTGGTTAATATTTGAGAAGGGGTGGGGACGGGTCAAGGGAATCTATGGTTAATATTAAATAGGGGTGGGAAAGGGTCAAGAGCTTCTAAGGATATTGGAAGCTTGAGTGGGGAGAGATGAAGGGAATAGAAACATGATGGGCTATAGGGGTGAAGGGAAGTGGAGCTTGAGAGCACTATTAGGAGTAGCATAGGTTTTGAATGGGTATAGGGTTAGAAGTTGAAAGTGAGACTTGAGTGACAAGGGGGGATAGATGGAGGCAAGGGGGATGTGAGAGAGAAATATATAATACAAGGGGGGGAGATACATAGAGCAAGGGAGGGAGAGGGACAATGGGGAGGAATGGATTTAGAGGGAGTGAGAGATAGATGGGGATAGAACGAAATAAAGAGATAGGAAGGGAGGGACAGAAAGTGTTGGTGGGAGACATGCAAAGAGTGGTGGCGATGGAGAGAGAGAGATAATATGAGAGGAGGGGGAAGGGACATAAAGTGAGAGAGAGAGAGGGAGTGATGGAGATATGGGGATAGGTTGATGGAAAGATAACATGAGGGAGGGATAGAAGGTGAGAGAGAGAAAGAGGTGGTTGTTAGTTTTTCAACATTTAATTCAATTTGATCTAGGATCTTAACTGAAAGAACAACATGTACAACATATCAAACACAAGAGACAAGAGACACAAATCATTTCACCGAGGAAAACCAAGAAGGTGAAAAACCCCGCAACTTCCTCATAGATAGAATGAGCATCAATACAAAGATCAAAAAGATTAAACCCCACAACAAGAGATATTCTTCTAGCAGCTGCTCCTTCACTTGTGTGCACTCATCCTCTCTCTCACTAATGTGAAGTGAGTGAGTGTGTGAATGTGTTAAATGAGGATCACACATCCTCTATTTATACTTTACTTCACTTGATTTTTAACTCTAACTAGGTCGTTCCCAACTTAAGAGAGTCTAATAACCCATTACCACTTGTCACTGGGTTGATCCCCCTAGGGTGGTATAATAACCCTTTAACCCACATGACTCATACAGAGCCGACCGCACCAAGGTGGTCTAATAACCCATCAAATACAAATAATGACACTTACAATGTAACTTGTGACACTTGCAAATACAAATGACGACACTTCCAATCGGAGGAATAATACATCTCCGTTGGGGATACAATATAGTACAAATGTAATACATGTAATATACAAGTGAATATCTTCTGAAGTTACAAATACATCAACACTCCCTCTTAACTAGGAAGGCATTCTCTAGACACAGGTCATCAATACATATCACTGCAAGTCTTCAATTCTGGAGCTGGATCATTGTCACTGGATCACGGAGCATCATCGTCACTGCTTCTATACTCGTCATCTCGATCACTAGTGCTATCTCTCAATGCTTCTCGTCATAGGAAGTTCTACAGAGCCAACCCTTTTTCATGCTGGTTGTAGGCCTAGCCTCCTATAGGCCTTCAACATCTCTGGCCATCCTGTGGAATGTGCGTCAACAAAACCTTGAAAGTATTCGAGCTCAGACTATCGGATCTCCCAGGATCTTTTCTATGCGACCACCACAAAACCTCGAAAGAGCATCCGACCTCAAACTATCGGATCTCCCAGGATCTTTTACATGTGGTTAGGAAAAACCTTAAAAGAGTGTCTTGCAACCTGCAAGATCTCTACAGAGAATCTCAGGACGTTTACAAGCACACATCTCAACCTATCGGATCTCCAGGACTGATTACATGCCTCCTATAGTAAAACCTCAAAAGAGCATCCGAGCTAAAACTATCGGATCTCCCAGGATATTTTCTATGCTACCTGTAGAAAAACCTCGAAAGACTATCTGAGCTCAGACTATCGGATATCCCATGATCTTTTCTATGCTACCTGCACAATATGTCCACGACCAACCTATAGCAAAACCTCGAAAGAGTATCTGAGCTCAGACTATCGGATCTCCCAGGATATTTTCTATGCTACTTGCACAATCTGTCCACGACCAACCTGTAGGAAAACCTCGAAAGAGTATTCGAGCTCAGACTATCATATCTCCCAGGATCTTTTCTATGCTACATGCATAATCTGTCCACGGCCAACCTGTAGCAAAACCTTGAAAGAGTATCCGAGCTCAGACTATCGAATCTCCCAGGATATTTTCTATGCTACCTGCATAATATTTCCACGGCTGCGGAGTATCATCTTGATACGCATGATCATACTGATCATCATCATATAGACATCATCTTGATGCACATCATCATTACATGATTACCCTGATCATGTACATAGCATCATCCTAATGCATATCATCTGGATCATCATCTTGATACTCATCACACATGATCATCGTGATCATCATCGTAGCATCATCTTGATTCCTATCTGGAGCATCATCCTGATGCTCATCACACATGATCATCCTGATCATCATCATAGCATCGTCCTGATTCCTATCATTTGGAGCATCATCTTGATGCTCATCACACATGATCATCCTGATCATCATACATAGCATTAACCAGAGCATTTTCCTAATGCTCATCACACAACACTGACATCCACAACTATGGGAAGGATCCTCCTACCACCATGCTTGGAATGGCTCCTGCAAATGTGTCCCATCACTTCTTCCTCAAAGTATCTTCTATCTGAAGAACACCAAGCCTCTCTCTGAAGTACTCAAACTTCACTCTGGCTAGTGGTTTGGTCAACACATCTGCAATCTGCTCATCTGTCGCAACATACTAGAGCTTCACTGCTCCTCTCTGCGCCATATCCCTGATATAGTGATATTTGATCTCGATGTGCTTTGACTTGTCATGGAACATCGGGTTCTATGACAACTTCACACAACTCTGGTTGTCACAATAGATACAAGTATCATCCAACTGGAGATCAAATAAATCAGACAGTAGCTTCCTTAGCCATACTGCCTTGTAACTGGCTGAACAAGCTGCGACATACTCTGCTTCGGATGTACTCAGTGCTACGCAGGACTGCTTCCTGCTAAACCAAGAGATCACACCTGATCCCATACTGAAGCAGCACCCCGAAGTGCTCTTCCTATATGAAACACTGCCTGCCCAATCTGAATCAACATAACCCTCCAAGCTAAACTTTTGATTCGCATCATACTTGAGCCCATAATCAATCGTACCCTTCAGGTACCTCAGAATATGCTTTACAGCAATCAGGCGAACATTCCTAGGATCTACCAGGAACTGGCTTAAGGTGTCCACCTCAAAGCAAGTATTTGGTCTCGTGTTCATCAACTACATCAAGAAGCCAATCATTTGACGATACATCATGGCATCAACCAATTCTGATGAAGCATCACTCAATAGCTTCAGGTGCGATACCATAGGTGTGGCCATGGCCTTGCAGTCCATCATCCTGAACCGCTTCAGGATCTCTACTGCATACTTCCCTTGTCCAAGGAATATTCCATCTGCACTCTGACACACCTCCATACCTAGAAAGTAATGCATCATGCCCAAGTCCTTCATCTCAAACTCGGAAACAAGATTCCTCTTCATGTTGGCAATCAATCTATCCTCACCTATCACAAGCAGGTCATCCACATATAATAGAAGTATCACTGGATTTCCCCCCTCAACCTTGTAGTAAAGGTTGGAATCTACTTTACTCTTGGTAAAGCCCAAACTGGACAAGAAGTTGTCTATCTTGTCGTACCATGTCCTAGTTTCTTGCTTTAAGCGATACAAGGATTTCTTCAATCTGCACACATATGACTCCCTGTCATGTGTCTCAAAACCGAGTTGTTGGTCCACATACACGACTACACCATTCAAGAAAGTTGTCTTGACATCCATCTGGTGTATCTTCCATTTCATCATTGCAGCCAGAGCAAGTACTGTTCTGATGGAAGTGTATCTAGCTACAGGTGCAAAAGTTTCTTCATAATCTATCCCCTCTTTCTGAGAGAAGTCATGAACCACAAACCTTTCCTTTTATTTCTCTATGCTGCCATTTGCAGCATGCTTGATCTTGTATATCCACTTGGAAGTCACAACAGACTTCCCTTCTGGTCTTGGGACCACATCCCAAACATCATTCTTCGTGATCGACTGATATTCTTCGATCATGGCATTCTTCCATTATTGCATCCCAGATCCTGGGAACTCCAGATTCTTCAATATCTTCAATAGATAGTTTTCTTGAACTTTGCTGTTGGAACAAATGTTGTAGTCCTTCTTTTATAGGTGATTGTACACGATCTTTCCTACAAGTCAAATTCAATTTTATGATTAGAAACTTCTCATAATTTTTAGAACAAAGTCTTACACATAAAAATGTATGTCATACAATCATGCAATTATCTTAGCCAATGCTTCAATACAGCATTTATCCATATCCCGTAACTTTATAGATGCCTTCCATCTCTACCAGAACATTTGTTAAGAGTGTGCACAACTCCCAACATGTCATCAAAGAGGTTTCATTCTAGATAAGTAGCAATGGAATGTTGTACAGTACCATAGGCCACTTACCCATTATTTGCATATTAGTAGTATCTTGTTCATTAATGCAACTTTTCTAATATGCATAATATACATCATAAATATAGGAACATAAGCATGTACATGACTGGACAACATCATTTAAGTAATCAAATATATAATAAATGACAATTCAAATACTTATCTTTATTTGGTTTTTGGGTGGACTCCCTCTCAATCTTTGCTTCCTTGCAGGAACTACTAGAGTGTGCTCCCTCTTGATCTTTGCTTCCTTTATGATATCATCATGATTATATGTCTTTGAAATTCTATCCATCCTGGACCACTATGCATGCTTAAGTGTGCACTAGTGTCATCATTGTGTCATCCTCAATATCTCATACATAATCATACATGCATTAGTATAATCTCAATACTTATCAAAACATTATGATTCTAAATAATATTAATCATGTATGGTCATGATCATTTCACACACAAGCATTAGTATTCAAGGTTTCAGGGAGGACTTCTTCTACTCATGCATATTTTTATTTGACCAGAGGACTCTTATAATTTGTCATATCATTAAACAAACTAAGAAGCATAATATGCATAAACCCATGATTGCCCAAACTTATAACTTCATGAATTATTAATCATACCAAGTATACTTATATAAGATCCTAACACAAGGTAGGATTCTAACTTGATATAGGAAAACATACCTAGATTATCATGCTTTCTAGTTATGTCTAACATACCCACATAATGTCTTCTTGTTCTCTTCAATGACTTGTGCTAGTAACCTGCATATCTCATAAGTTAACCATTGTAGAACCAAATTATACATACCTCGTAAGTAGAGATTCTATGTGATCAATGGCCATCAATGAGTCTTTGTCTTCATGTCACCATGGTCATATGTTCTTGATCTAGAACTTGAATTGTCTTTCTTGATGTACCTTTCATGTTAGTGGATAACATCATCCTCATACAACACCACAGTGTATTAGTACAATCATAAGTGTCATACCCCTAATCAATGAATGTCTTCTATCAATCACATGCATTCATACTTTTACAAGGGTGATAAGACGAGTCTAAAATTAATCAAGATTGTACTAACCTCAATAATATGAAGACAAACATATCATAAACTTAATCATGAACATATTTCAAAACATACCTGTATCTCCTCGAGTCATACCTGTCGAGATTGCTTGTAGTCTTCTTATGTAAAGCCTTAGCCTCATTCTCCCTCTGAAACTGGAATCTCTTCACTTATGTAGGTGTCCAAATCATTCTCTTCTAGGATTAACCCAATCCACTTTGATTTGATGAAGCTGGATCTGGAGTTGGATTAGGGTTTGTCAAAGAAACCCTACAAATTCAAACTTTTGATTGGATGAAAAGATGTGCCTTGCTAAGATGATCAAGATGGTATACTTCAATTTTGAAATCTCCAAAATTTGACCCTCAAAATTAACTTTGAAAGTTTCGTATCTGCAGCTTCTGTCAAATTCTGGTTTTCTGGTCAAAATCTCGAACTAGGGTTTGATAGAGCCCGGGGTTCTACCCAACCAAAAACTTCGATCTTGGTCTCTAAATTTCGATTTTGATGAGGAGCATCCATCCGTGGTCTTAGATTTCAAAAATTCCAACTTTCTCTAAAACCCTAATTTCCCGTAGCAGTGACAAACCAAAAATGAAAGTGCTCAGAATCCAATTCTGTTTGGACAGAAATATATGCCATATTGTTTCTGACGTATCTATGAAATTTCTGATCCTCAGGGTATGAAACTTCAACCTATGGTAGAATGACCTGTCATCTTTCCAACCCCATAGATCTGAGCTCAAATGGATTCTTTGAGAGAGATATATGCCAAGTGTCGCAACGTGACCCTTTTATGGCATGAAACAGTATAGAGAACTTGTACGGTGTTCCATGTGTCACTATTTCAACTTTGGCCTCTAAAACCAAGACCTGTGAAACTACAGTCTGTGCCCTAACTATCACTTTTTACGAAATTCCACTTGGATCTTCATATCCCAAGATATGACCTTTTTTCCTAGGTCACCTGTTTAGGATTGCATTCTAGAAGATGCAGAAAACCTAACTTGTACGGATCATAT
>BSBM01000145.1:15665000-15766723 GCA_027924585.1 Larix kaempferi
ATGACCCTCCTCCTCATCATCATCTTGTGCACTTATGCACTTAGGGATTAATGTTTAGAAGAGGGTCTCATTAGAGAGATTTTGAGGTCAAAAAATGGCCTCCTAAGAGATGTACTACAAAAATATGAGATATATTCAAATATTATGAATTGGAGGTTTTATGGGGTAGGTATATATGACAAGTCACCTCCCACACTATTTTCTATGCACAATATAAATAACCATGGTTGAGTTGCTTTTCAAAATTTACTAAAAATAAAATTAATAAAATAAGTCTACATTGATGTCACTAAGATTCATTGTAAATTCCCAAAAATTTATTGTCCTTTAGCATTTATTTGTTTTGAACTTGCAAATGAAATTAAATAATAAAAAATATTTTTAAGAGCTATTTTTTTAATTTTATGTTGACTTTTTATATTTAGTATTTTTCTCATGAATTTAATATAATGTAATTTAATTGAGAATTTATTTACATGAAAATGTTAATAATATTATTATAATCAACATTGCATTATTATTATTATTATTATTTATTAAATCTATTATTATTCTTTATTAGTTTGACATTATGTTATTAAATAGAATGGAGTGAATATATAATTTAAAATTAAAAACATAAAAATGATAATATATTATTTTATAAAAAAATGTGAAAGGACTTTCTTTATGAATTAAGAGTACTTCACTTGAAAATGACAATAATATTATTTTATGAAAAAACTATCATTATGAGTACTTTACTTTATGACTTAAAAGTACTTACACCACTACCTTGGTTAACTATGTGTTTTCATCCACCATAGAAAATTTGACAAATAAGCATTCTTAACTCATGTAATGCGACCTCACCAAGGGGGATGATGTCATCTACTAGAATGTGATTGGTTGTTTTTTATAGTACATTTTCTTTGTTTTGAGGCCATTTTTTGACCTCAAAATTTTTCTAATGAAAGGCCTTTATGGGGGAGGGGCTCTAGGAACAAGGTAAGAGAGAGGGGGCACGGGGAAGGGATAAAGGCACATAGGGTTAGTGATTAAGGGAGAAGAAGGGAGAGAGTGCTATAGGGAGGGATAATGGCGAAGATAAAGAGAAGGTGGAGAGATGGAGAGTGGGGTGGTAGGGACATGGATGGAGTAAGGGAGAGAAAGAAACATATAGGGAGGGATGTAGATAGAATGAGGGACAAATATTTAGAAAGAGATAGGGGGTATCTAGGGATTATTGGGAGAGAGTTAGGGGGGTATAGAGACAAACATTTATATATATGAATGAAAAGAAGGGAACACTAAAAACATTTGTTTTGTATGTAACCATACAAAAAATTTGTTTTCTTTTGATTTTATTCGTTGCCTTAGCCGTGTAAATTGATTTTAGATTTACAAAACGCGTATGCGTTCTATAACTACATAATGCGTACGCGTTTTGTAGTTATATAACACATACGCATTATGTTTACCTATCCTACATGTCTAATGACATGTCAGGCTCGGGCTTTACCATACCAAGTGCTATGTAGCAGAAATGCGTTATATTTTTATGTAACATGATCATGTTTTCAAAAACTAGGATTGCATCTAAAAGGTCCCTCATCTTCTTGCACACACCCCAGATACAATTTCGACAAGTTTTGACTCGACGTGACTTCGACAAACTCAGCAACTACGACATGTTCCGATTTCAACAAAACTCCGACGAGTCTCGACTTCGACATACTGTGACACATTCCGCACCTTCGACGTGTTCAACAACCTCACAGTGTCGCGACATTGACATGCAACATCGACATGCGACCAACAACTGTCGAACTTCGACAAACTGTCTCTCTGTATTCCAGTCGACTGTAACGGTTGAACTATTGAACTATTCTAACTTCTTCTTTCTAACTGAATGTAACGGGAAGGCACCCAAGCGTCTCAGAATTCTATATAAGCATGTATAATATTGTAACATACATCAATCTATCTGTTTACAAGTAATAGAGAAGAATAGTTCGCATTCTTTTATATTGTCTGTGCGTATTTGTGTTTATCTGTGTAGTGTAATCTTGTTTTTGCTCATTCTGCTTCTTAAGATTCTGCCATAACGGAGCCAACTCATTCAGTCGAACTATTGTCCCCCTCATGCTTCCTCGACACAACTTGGATCAGATTTATTGTTGGCTTACGAGAACCAAATTGAAAACCCATTCGACAATGTTGCCATTAACATTGAACGAAAGGCTCCAAAGTTGCAATCAATTCCACATTGCATAAGAAATCATGTTTGATAAATTTATTGGACATATTTATGCAAGGACAATATTTGGAATATCAATTCTTTTGTAACATGCTTTTCAATATTTAGGAAATATTTAACAATAATACATATATATATATATATATGAAATCACATTAAACTTAGATTTAAAATTAGGATGGATCTATGTATAAATTTAGATATGGTAGTCATTGCATATTTTTTATTTACTTTTAATTTTTTAATTTTATTTTATCTCAACTCCATGTTGGATAAGTTGGAAATTACACAACCCTTAACTACTACAAGTTATGGTTCATCATGGTGATACTGATGATGATGACAATTTTTCTAGCATACACCCAGGTAGGCATGCGCGGGTGTGGATGTGAGTGTGCGCACAGACAATAAAGTGGTAGGGATCATTAGGGTTAATCGTGTTGATGATGATGACAATGAAGAACAACATCCACCAAGACTAACTTTGATGTATTGGGCTATGAAAGTTCAATAAGGCTTAATTTATCGGACTTGGAGGAATTTTATTTATGTAGTAAAAAATATTTAAGATAAGCATTCCTAAATCACCATAGATTTGATGAGTTAAAAGGTTAAGAAGGAAGATCGGTCTCATAACAAATATTTTGAAATTGCCACATTTTAAGAGAAAGTGTTTTTCATTTTCAACCCTCTTACTATCATAAAAATGATGACTTTTTTCTATCCACAAGGTTTTAGGAAATGTCGAGTTATTTGTTTCACTGTGGAGCTTGTAAGATTTTGTTCTTATTTTAGCTATCTTGATTTTTTTCTTTACTCTAGTTAAAATAGAGAGATACTTGGAATCTTGTAGAATATGGTTGATCATGTAATGATATTTTTAATATTATAGTGAACACTTCCTAGATTCCCCAATAATTGAGGCAAGACTTGGCATCTTTATGCCAACCCCACTTGAACGAGTTTGAGCAATCTTAAAAAGCCTTTGTCTTCCATGTTGTTTATCTTGTTCCTCTACATACCCATGCTCTAAAGCATAGTATCAAAATACACTCGTATTAGCAGTTGTTGGCATGTTGTTTATACGTTGAACATTCAAAATGATACGGGTTCGGTACAGTCAACCATTTATTTACCAAATAATAAACTCCAAATCATGGCCGCTCAACAATAACGTGCATGAGGTAGAAAATCAAAATCCCGGGCTAAGTTCAAGAGTTAAAAGTTAAAAGTTAATTTTAAACTTCAACAAAAAAGTATGTGCACACTGGATATGCATTGCTTTTATATCATCTACTTACTAATACTAACTTACTTGTAAATGTGTAGGTTTTTATTTAAGTTTTATTTTATATGTAATTGTTATTTTAATTTTTACTTTTATGTTTTAGTATTTAGATAGTTCCTTTGTTCTCATTTTTCTTAAGTCATTTTGTATAAAAGTAGATTTGTGTAGATTTTTAAGTCATTTTGTATGTATTATGTAGTTGTTATTTTAAGTTTTATTTTTATGATTTATTATTTATTTAATAATCCTCTTAGGATTGGTGAAGGAATGGATATGATGACATCATAAACATTGTTATATTATATGGTATGTCATGTATCCAATTTGAATTTGAGATATGTTTCATGTTGTTTACAATGAATAATGAATAATATGTTAAAATTTGGAATGATTTATGTATAATTTTATTTTATTTTAAATTAAAATTACATGTTTTTGTATTTTGGTCGTACTTGATTTTAATTTTTCTGTATCGTTTCCGAATCCATACTCGAATCTTGCTACTATGCTCTAAAGTGAGGAAAACCTCTTTTACCACAATGATACGATATAGTATATTGTATTTAATTTTGAGATTTTTAAGTTAATTTTTTTTTAAAGTTTCACAACCAAACTTCTTTTAATTCCAAAACCAAAAATCATAATTCGAATTTGATATTAATAAATTTATTAAAACAGGATAAGTATTTAAAAGAAAACTTAAACAACCATATGAACAAACTGGTCCTTGAAAAATTCAATGAATACTTTAGCTAGATCAGTGGACTTCATTTTAAAAGGATCAAGAAAATATTTACAAATAAAAGAATTAATCAAATGCTCAAGTAATATTCAATAACAACTTCTTACAGATTAATAGACCTGATCCAAAAGACTTCAAACTAAGATCATTGTCGATAAGGATTGAACAGAAATTCTGTACACACTTCTCATAAATTAACGGACCTCCTCCAAAAAGATTCGAACATGCGGATACGGGATTAACCATATCTCAACAATTAGGGTTAAACTAATCTTCTAACCAGTATCTTTTCGCCGTGATGGAATATACATATTGCTTTTCCTCGGGGTGACCGACGTTTTGGCTATATCTATGACGTACTATGATTTTTCTTCTATATGAAAATTTAAAAAATTCCCATCCACTCGTGTTTTCTTCGAATTATTAATAAGGACGCACCGCATTAAGATTCATGACTGGCGTAGACAAACGATGACCATAGAATGGAGGATCGAATCCAAGCTGGCAAGGATGAATTCTATAAGTTTCTAACTGTTACAAAATGCCACTTGAAAAACCATCTGATTTACACGAAAGACGTCGATTTCGAGCTCAAATAGAATATTAAATTCTGGATAATAACAAACGACAGTGTCGTCTGCATAACAATTACGTCTGCAATTACGTATATTGTCGCTTATGGAGTTAGAAACTTAGAATATTCATCATCTCCAGTACTATCACCTGGAAAAAATTAATGATTCTCTGATTGTAATTCCAATAATCCGGCCTTATAAAATGCTGCTCCCTGGGCATTCTGCCAGGTACTGTTGTCCCTGTTCTCGTGATGAAGGAATAGCTTTGGTGAAATTAATTTATATATCTGAGATGGCTTCTGTCTGATCCAATATTGTGCTCTGAAAGGTGTGCAAGATTATCTGAAAATATTGCTTCACTGTTCTCAGACAAAAGATGTAGGCTGGGATACCAGAGTTTCATGCTAAATGATGCAGATAGCTTATAAGCTCTAGTACTGTTTAGGTTAAAATTTGCATTGTTTGTTTCTTCATATTATATAAAACAACATGAGATACCTACCTGGATTGCTATTCAGCGTTGTTAAAGCTGCAGTTTCTACCAGGTTAAAGAATTGTAGCGTCTAGATTCCCATAGCAAAATCGAGAGCTCAAGGTATATATTGCTGCAGGTGAACTTTTAAGTTGGTTAGTACTGTTGAATAAATATTTCAAAGAAAAATTAGTTATCAGGATCGAGAATCTGTTCTATTTTATATACAGTGTACGGATAAGTAAGCAAAATAATTGAGATAATAATTATGAGAATGTGTTCAAGCATTTTTTGTTTCTGTTGTTTTATCTTTTGTTAGTGCTGACATTTATGTCTATCGCTAAGCATTCTGATAATGTCACAACAATGTCGGCTGTCTTTAATGTTATGCATTATTATTCTTTCTCACAATAATGTTTACTCTCTGTAGAGAATCGTGGTGCCTTAAATGTTCTCATTAGCATATCAGATTTTATTTTATAGCTTTGATACTAGTAATAGGCAGTTTGCTCTAATCTTTTATTCATTTGTGCAGAGTTGTGCATGTATTTACTGTAACTTTTACAGAATATAATAAACTTTTTCTTTGATTCTGATGTATCAATAAGTTTGTTTTACATACCCAGTCCTGTACTTACTATTATATTGGGAATATTTACAGCTGCAACTCTTCATTTATTTTCAAGTGGCTTTACTGTGTGTGACGTGAAAATGTCAAAATTGGTGGAAGTTCAACACTGCGCTGTTCAATTTTTATCTTCAACGGCTGATCAGATTGAGATACGAGAGCGAAATCTTCAGGTTATTCTGCTATTTTTTATGCAGAAAAGCTTTTGTTCTGGTTTATACCAATACTGATCATCGTTGTGTAAATGTGAAAATTTGGATGACTAATTCTTGTATGTGAAATTTGTGACAAATTGGCAGACCAGTACAGAGGCCAGAAAGATGAAAAGCTGGATAGAAACAGTAAAATACATACTTCGATCAATGGAAGACGGTGAAATTACCATTTCTGCATATGATACAGCATGGATTGCACTTGTTCCAGCTTTAAATGGCTCACCAGAACCTCAGTTTCCTTCTAGTTTGCAATGGCTAATCGATAATCAGCTCCAAGATGGGTCATGGGGAGATCCACATATGTTTCTTATTCGTGACAGAATTATTAATACTCTCGCTTGTGTCCTCGCACTTAAAACCTGGAGCACCTTTTCTCTAGGCGTCAATAAAGGTAGAAGAGCCATTACTTATACCCTTTACAGGCTCGAGCTTTACCGTGATCAAGCTTTGAGCTTCATGTATTTTGGTAGTTCTTTTTTTTTTTGAATTGGATGTTATGCTCTTCGCAGGATTGAGTTTCCTTCAGACATATATTCCAAAAATGAACGATGAACACGATACTCATACTCCTGTTGGCTTTGAGATTGTATTTCCTGCTCTATTGGAGGATGCTAAAATTATGAAGCTGGACCTTCCATATGATGCAGAATTCCTACAGAAAATCTACGATGAGAGGGCATTGAAAATGAAAAGGTACAAATTAGTTTAGATCATGATAAATTTTAAAGAACGCTGGCCTTATAGAACAATAACTCGAAGCTGGGACTGGTATAGGATTCCAATGAAAGTTCTGCACGAGTTTCCATCGACATTACTGCACTCACTGGAAGGATTGCGCGACAAGGTTAAGTGGGAAGAACTTCTGAAATTACAATCAAAGAATGGATCATTCTTATTCTCGCCAGCTTCTACAGCATGTGCCCTTGCTCAAACTAGTGACATAAATTGTCTGCGCTATCTCAACGAGATCACTCAAAAATATGATGGAGGAGGTAATTAAAATTATAGCTCAAATTGGTATTGGAGGATCAATGAAGGACCGAAATTATGTGTGTAGCTGAATAAAATTCAGGACTAGCTCTAGCTGAAATAATTAGTCTAAATGGTTAGTTAAACCAATTTCGTTGTAGTCAAATTTGTTGGTTATTAGTTAATTTGTTTGACTGTGCGAAGCAAACTATCTTACACATTACTAGTCATACCATTCATTAATATGTAAAACCTTCTAGAACAACTGTATCATAGAAACAGATATGAAATGACTGTATAATTCATTATGTTTGATATTGGCAGCGCCGAATGTGTATCCGGTGGATTTATTCGAGCGTTTGTGGGCTGTGGATCGCATTGAACGCCTTGGCATCGCCCGATATTTTGAGAGCGAGATTACAGACAGTCTCGAATATGTCTATAGGTGATTCTCTATATTTAATATTGCTTTGGTTGCTATCCCGGTTTAAATATTATTACGCAGTTGAAGAATCTAAACTGTAAATGTGCAGATATTGGACTAATCAAGGTATTGGCTGGGCAAGGGATTCGCCAGTGAAAGATGTGGACGACACATCCATGGCTTTCAGGCTTCTTCGTTTGCACGGATTCGATGTCACTACTGGTTAGAATGCAAGAACTCTTCGTTCATATTATAATCCATAATTTTAACAGTAAAAGCTGCTTTTTATATAGATTTTTTCATGGTGGTAATTAGTTTTTGTTAACTAATCTTATTTTCTTTTCAAGTTCTTATAACAATTTCTCTATTGTCCTTTTTTAAATCAACATTTTTATATCCAGCCATTAACCCTTATCTTGAAATTGTTTATAAGTATTATTTTAACTATCTATTTAAGATTAATTGTTGCTTACTTACAGAGGCTTTCAGTCACTTTAAGCAAGACGATCAATTCTTCTGTTTCTTCGGTCAAACAAAGCAAACAGTTACGGGAATGTATAACTTATATCGAGCCTCCCAAGTTTTATTTCCTGGAGAATCCATACTCGAAGAGGCCAGAGTATATACTAAGAATTTCCTCGAAGAAAAGAGAGCAGAAAAACAGCTCAGGGACAAGTGGATTATTGCTAAAGGTTTAGAGGAAGAGGTAATGAATTTATGGCTGTATATTTTTTTTTTTCCATATTACTGGCGTTATGCACATTTGGCGCTTGAGTGGCTGGTATTAAGATGATTATCCCGAATGACACAGGTGAAATATGCTTTAAAATTTCCATGGTATGCCAGCCAACATCGAATTGAGACAAGAATGTACATTAATCAGTACAGAGTAGACGATGTTTGGATTGGAAAGGCACTATACAGGTATGAAGCTAATCAACAGAATTCACTCCAGGAGTAAATTAATTGCTTAGATTGTTTCAAATTCAAGATATTGTTTTCAATCCACAGAAATCTTAATCCATTGATGCCTTCAACACGCAGAATGCCAATTGTGAACAACAAAACTTACATCGAGCTAGCCAAGGCCGACTTCAATATATGCCAATCCATCCACAGGAAGGAGCTGTATGAGATCATAAGGTAAAACTACATCTCTGCATATTATTTGAAGTGTTAAACAGCACTAGCACATATATTTATACAAACTATAGACTGATTGGCATCTAAGTCGTTCTTTGTTTCTAATTCTGATCTTGTAGGTGGTACAGAGAATCCGAATTGGACGAGTTGGGCTTGCACCAAGATCAAATAGTAAAATCCTATTTCTTATCAGCTGTTGCAATTTACGAACCAGATATGGCTGCCGCAAGACTCGCATGGGCAAAATCTGCGATACTTATGGCAGCAATTAGACTCTTCTTTTCTGGACGAGATTGTTTCCCACATCACAGACGCCAGTTTCTGGATGCGTTTACAAGGTGAGATAACATTATAATTGATTAATTGCTCATTATCAACGTTACAGTAAGCTTGCATGAGGTAGAAAGTATTTAATTTAAAAAAACGTTTTGACATGTCCAATAGATATAGATAGCAAACAAATGAGAGCTACGAGGATTTGCATGAAGTAGAAAGTATTTAATTTAAAAAACCGTTTTAGCATGTCCAATAAATAGATATAGATTGCAAACCAATGAGAGATACAAGGATTTTGGGAGACAAATGTCCCACTGTTGAAAGGTGTTTTCCAATTAAAAAAACAATTTAATATAATACATAGCAAAGCTGTTATTATGTTGAAATTATATGTTTCTGTAATTTAATATTATTATTAGTATATTTTTTTAAGAACTAAGAAATTGCAACTGGGTTATGCATGAGGTAGAAAGTATTTAATTTAAAAAAACGTTTTGACATGTCCAATAGATATAGATTGCAAACCAATGAGAGATACGAGGATTTGCATGAAGTAGAAAATATTTAATTTAAAAAAACGTTTTGACATGTCCAATAGATATAGAGTGCAAACCAACGAGAGATACAAGGATTTTGGGACACAAATGTCTCACTGTTGAAAGGTGTTTTTTCAATTAAAAACAATTTAATATAATACATAGTAAAGCTGTTATTATGTTGAAATATGTTTCTATAATTTAATTTAATATTATTATTAATATATTTTTTTAAGAACTAAGAAATTGCAACTGGTTATGCAATATAAAATTAAAGTTACATTTGAGTTTTTGTTATATATAACAGTTACTCTAAAAGCTAAGTTTCTAAACTTCATAATGACTCTGCTGTCAACAAGATCCAAGATGCTTTACTTGTAGTACAAATTTAGCTGTTGTATTTAAATACTGTCATAACATGCAACAATCTAAACTTCATAATGACTCTGCTGTCAACAAGATGCAAGATGCTTTACTTGTAGTGACAGCAAGATCAAAGATGCTTTACTTGTAGTACAAATTTAGCTGTAGTATTTAAATACTGTCATAACATGTAACAATCTAAACTTCATAATAACTCTGCTGTCAACAAGATGCAAGATGCTTTACTTGTAGTACAAATTTAGGTGTAGTATAAATATTGTCATAACATGCAATAAAATTCATAACAAAGATAATAAACTTTATCAATTTAATATTATTAGTAGTATATATTATGTAATAAAAATATAATTTAGTATATATTATATAATAAAGATTTAACTTAATTGTAAAATTAAAATTTAAAACATATTAATTATATTTATAGGTGTTTATATATTATCTGAGATTTTAAATTTTTTTTGAGTGGATCAACAAAATTAACTTGAGTGTAAGTGTATAGTAGTAATTCATTTTATGGTTGTCGTATATTGTTATGTTAAAATGCATCTTGATTAAGATTTAAATAAGTTTTAGTTATTATGTGGTTAAGAAAAGAGATATGTTTATTAAATAGTATTTTTTTATGTTTATATTAATTAGTTTAATGTTTATCCTTTGTTTAACAACCAACCATCTCCACAAAACTAAGTGGTTGGCTACACCTATCCGTGTTTACTTGTGGCTATGCTAGTATATTATGATTAAACCTGTTTTTGTAATCTTTGGAAATTTATATGGATTTTAGCCAGAAAACTCAATTTTTCAGCATAAAAACATTAGTTATTTGGATAACTATTAGGGATCAATGGTGGTTGATGCATGGATAACTTGTAATGCATGATAATCAGTAATTGATGGGAGACAACAGATAGATGAAGTCCTGAGAAGACAATCGGTCATGTGGTTAACACTAATGATATGATAACATGTAGTTGAGACATAAAAAACCAATTACAAATTCGATAATAAATAATAGATAACTTTTAGTATTCACCAGACACACGTTATATGCTAATCATACTGTGATTACTGTAATAGATTTTTTGTAGAACTAATTGATTAACTAAATATCTTTCCTTTCGTTTCGTTCCGATCCATTTCATTCCCTATTGGCTTTACTCTATTTTGTTCGAATCTGGGACTGATTTCATGCGGGATAATCAGTGCATTGTCAAATAATAACAATGAAGACAGCTCTTCGGAAGTCTAAATCCGATAGCTTAATTTGTTTTGTGGGTTTTGGCAGATGGGACGGAAGGTCGATGCAGGATAGTCCAAACAGCGCAAAACGACTATTCTCATGTGTGTTTAGGACGGTTAACTTGTTCTTTGTCGATGGTGTCGTGGCGCAGGGCCGAGACATCAGTGGCGATCTGAGACACAGAGTAATTTCGATTCCAAATCCAATGCAAAACAAAATAACTACTGTTGGACTCCTTCTATTGGCAATAAAAAAGTACTCGGGACATTAACCCATTTGCACTCCCTGGCACGCAGTGGGAGCGCTGGCTGGCCAGCGAAGCGGAGGACCTGACGGACGAGCAAGACCATGAAATGCTCGGCACGGAAGCTGAGATCGTAGTACTGACGGCAGCATTTCTTGGCCAAGAAACAATCTCTCCTGACGTGATCTCTCACGCTGATTTCACATCTTTCATGAAGGTGACAAACACAGTTTGTTCTCTTCTCCGGCGCATCGCAACGTACAAGGTAGCAGTCAAATACATAGTTTTGTCATTTGGCACAGTTTTTTTTTAATCGAAGCACTGTATATAAAAATCAGAATTCATGGCTGATGTTTCAGGAGGAGGGTCGATGTGACTCTCCGTCGCGTACCGAGGAAGACGACAGGCTAAAACATCGTGCGGAAGAGGGCATGGGGGAATTGGTCCGGGCAGTATTCCGACACCAGTACAGCCCTGTTCCGAGTAGAGTGAAACGTCTGTGTCTTATCGTTGGCAAGAGTTTCTACTATGCCGCACATTGCAACAACGAGGAGATGGGGAATCACGTGGAGATGGTTCTCTTCCAGCCTGTGTATTAATTGATTGAATTGAACGCCTGTGCCGCCTAAACGACATAACCTCCATTTCTGTCTCCTTGCCTCACAGAAGACGAGGGCTGCCCGCACATTGCAACAACGAGGAGATGGGGAATCACGTGGAGATGGTTCTCTTCCAGCCTGTGTATTAATTGATTGAATTGAACGCCTGTGCCGCCTAAACGACATAACCTCCATTTCTGTCTCCTTGCCTCACAGAAGACGAGGGCTGGCGGCAGCTTGTCGATATCTTCGTCCACATTCCAAGCCATGCATCGAAGAGACGCATAAAATAATACAATAGGAAGCATAGGAAGGATAGCCGAGTGCATCCTAATGCATTTTGTAATATAGCCTGCTATCCAAGAACCTATATTATCCATATGGGTCCTCTGTTGTACATATATTTTGTCTTTTATGTATCTTCACTTCTTCACAAATGGCTAAATATTTTTTGGAATTGGTTTCTGGAATTGTTTTTCCCTAGCGATAGAATTGGTTTTTGGAATTATTTTTTCCAAGTAGCAGTATTTCAACTTATTCACAAGTGCATTGAAACATTGCATTGAACGGATTGTATGAATTATAAGGGATGGTCATGGAATGATGAAAATTTTTGGTGAGGAAAATGCTACACTATAAAAAAATGTCATTATTGGAGTACGGGCAAAGATTTTAGGGTGATAAAACAGTTCAATATGTTAGGTTTTTTTGTTTTTTGTTTTGTTTTTTTATTAATTTTTTTTTGTTTTTAAATTTAGGATAAAATGTAGTAATTGTAATAATCCAATACAATAAAGATAGCTAAGTAGCTGCATCTATTTATATATTTAAAAATGTTATTTAAATAATGAAAAATAACAATTTAACAAAAGCTAAAGTAATAAGTATTAATAGTATAACATTTGTACTACTCCTTCATAATTATTAATACTACTTCATAATTTTTTATAATCGATATAATTTTTTATAATCAATATAGTTTTTTAATGACTTTTTTTATTTAATGTTTAGTATTTTCCATTATTAATAATAATTGAAAACAATATTATTTTAAATAATTTTGTATGATAAAAGTAGTTTCTACAAATATATTGGGATTGATATCCATTCACACTTGTTTAAGTCAAACTATTATACCATCAAGAAAATAATGAATGGAGGGTGGAAAGTTTATTTTGGTTTTGAAAATAATTGTAAGTGACAAACCTTGTGATGTGGGATAAAAAGAAATTCCTCATTGAAACTCTCACCACTCCCTAGTCATGTATGGGTGTGGAGTTTCTAGGCCTCTCAAGAGAATCTTGGATAATGATTGAGCAAATAAGCATTTTATAACTTACAATCTCAAAATAAAAGCAATACCCCATATCATACTCTCCTCATTGAAGCTGGTCCTTTCCCCATTGAGAGCATAGCTATGACTAGGTACCTAATGTACAAAAAAAATAAAAAAAATTGAGAGACCAATGACTTTGAAAACTACTTTAAATTCCACTCAAAACCACTTAAGGCGAAGTTCCTAAAACTTCGTGGGATGAAAGGATCTATCGTCTTTGTAAGAATACAAGTGTTGATGATGAAAATCACTCCTCTTAGATTGTGTCATCTTTGAGAGATTTTGAATATTGAGGATGCAAAACACTTTCTCTTAGATTTCCCTTAGTACACCCACATAAGATTCATCATATAACATTTGGACTACTCCTTCATAATTATTAATAATCAATACAATTTTATAAAGAAGTTTAATATTTTCCATTATTAATAATTATTCAAAACAACATTATTTTAAATAATTTTGTATGATAATAACAACTTGAAATCTAAGCGACTTCCTACAAATACATTGGGATTGATATCCATTCGCAAGCTTAACTCTAACTACTACACCATGTTAAGAAAATGATGTTCATGGAGGGTGGAAATCTTATTTTGGTATTGAAAACAATTGTAAGTCAAGAAACTTTGTGATGTGGTATAAACAAAAATTCCTCTTCTCACTATGGTCACTAGCTTCTCATGTATGTGTGTGAAGTTTGTGGGCCTCTCAAGAGAATTTTGAGAAGGATTGAGCAAATATGCGTTTGATAACTTACAATATTAAAATTAAAAGCAATGCCCCATACCATATTCTCCTAATTGAAGTGAATATTTTTCCCATCAATGCCCCATATCATATTCTCCTAGTTGAAGTGGGCCTTTTTCCCATAGAGAGCATAGCTATGACTAGGTACCTAATGTACAAGAAAAAATTGAATAGCTTGGGAGACGGGGAAAAAATAAATAATTTGGGAGACCAACTACTTCTCAAAGTTGCTTTTGAAAATTGATTTAAATTGGAGCCAAAACCACCTAAGGCTAAGTTCCTAAAAATTCGTGGTATGAAAGTGTCGCGTCCCCATCTTGATCCCATTACATTAAAATGTAAATGATGTAATATTGTTATAAAATCATGGTGAGGAGCTCAAGGGAAAGTCCTTGCCATCGATTTATTGATGCATATGGTTTACGTGCTAGTGAGGCACATTGGAATTTCAAATATCTTGTAAATATGCATTTAATAAAATACCCACAACTAGCTATGCAATACAACAAGAGATGGGGGCATGATTTTACAAGGAATTGGGAGGGAAATATTCAAACCCTTGTAGCCAATCAGGTCAAGCCAAGTGTCAATGAGAGTACCCATCAAACCTTCAACTACCCATGTTGACTTTTGTACCCAATCATTGATTTCTCCCAAGAGTTGGGTGAAATAGTTAATGCCTTGGGGATTGGGGAGGTATGGTTATTCAAATTCGAGTATGTGCAAGCCAACCTCATGGAAAATCGTGTTTCTCCTTCTTGGGCAAGAAAACACCCACGAATTTCCTTCCCAAGCCATTATTCATGATCAGTTTTTGCTCTCTCACGTTTTTGGAGCTTGTTGGGCGTTTCTCTCATGGAGTACGCTGTAAATTCACTGGTTTTCAAGCTAAGAATCCCATTTTTGTGATGGTTGGACTGTGGGGAAAGAAGAGAATCCATTGGGAAGCTCAATAGATAAGTTTTATAGCTTGCCGTTTCCTTATTGTTGTAAAATCGTTTTTGAATTTCCAGAATTGGTTTCCATTATGGAAAAATTGTTTTTGTGAACCAAGTAGTTATCTCCTACCTCAGAAATCATTTTTGAATGTTTCCATCAATTGTGTGACTATGTATGTGCCAATTTCCGGTGCCAACCTGTCATGGTTTTTCCCAAAAATCGTGTTGGTTCCCTGTTGCCAGTTAATGACTGTGTGAAGGTTGTTTTGGCCCTTGAATGCCCAAGCCTTTGCCCTCTCACGCATTCTGAGCTAGCTGGGGCTTTTCCCATCACATTTTTCATCTATCTCCTGCATTTTCCATGCCTGGGAACTCGTTTTGGTATTGCACAATGGCTGGGAGGAAGGGAGCCACGAATTTGGGGTTTATGGAGGCCATTTTTGTCCCTTGAGTGCCCACAAACGTTTTCTGGAAACAGTTTTGCTCTCCCAGGGTGATTCCCCAATTGCCATTTCGTCTTTGGTTTCCAAACGCTTTTCTTCATGCCTAGAAATTGTGATTTTGCTATTATGAGTATCCATGCTCAGTTTTGAGTTGCCATGTGTTAAGAAATGTTGGGGTTGAGATGGGTATCCATTGCTTTGGGCTATGATGAGCTTGAGAGTCCCCTTTTCCTTGTAGATATCATGCCCAGCTTGGGGGTGGTCTCTGAGTGCTGAAATAATACATGATGGGCAAAGACCTACGGTTGGAAGGAACGTTGCAGCGACATAGCTAGTTGTTTGGGACGATTGCACAATGAAGATAAGTGTTCTCTGTCTCTGTATTTTACTTCTGCAATGTCTAATTTGATGATTATATTGATATGTTGTAAGCATATAAAATGTGTGGATGATTTGTTTATTTCCGTTGTGCATATTCAATTGAGTTGCATCTGCACACAATGGTTTTTTAATTGTATGAATCTAATGAATGGGATGAGTTTTTATGAAAAACCCCATAGATTGGCATCATGTTCCCTCCCTTTCCTTGGATGGATGGGTGGGTACGTGACATAAATGATCTGTGAAACTATGAGTATTGAGGATGAAAAGCACTTTCATGAACGTTGAGGATGAAAAACACTTTCTCTTAGATTTCCCTGAGTGTATACACACATAAGATATTTCATCAAAATTATAGTAATTTAGGAAGAGTCTTCTCCAATCTTTTGAACACAGGAAAAAAAATCTAAAGCAAACCAAGTAGTTCCTTATTATTATTTTTTAAATTCCAATAAACCAAAATTAATATAAGTGAAAGTTAACTATCACTAGCACAACCACTTAACTTGTGGCCTATGAACACATATAGGTCACAAATTAAGTGTCATGAGTAAGTTATCTATTGTCTATGCCTCACCAATATGTTACCTTCTTTAGTTAAATGGGTTGTCTCTCACTACCTCTTATCGATGCATAAGCTACAAATTAGTTTTTATATTTCTTTTTTTCTATAATTGTTTATTTTGAATTTTTTACCACGCCCATAAAATTAATCTAACAATACATTTGTCCCATCCTCCAATCTACGAAAATCACCTAGTAATACAATAAACACTTATTTATATAATTATCATCATACAAAATTTCTAAAACAAAAATGTATGATTTTAAGATTTCTATAAATATCTCATTAAATCTCAAATCAATAAATTAATAAATAAACACATCCATCGATTTTTCCTTTTTATAACCCTTTTCTCTCCAAAAATCCATGCGTTTTTAAGTATAAACTCTCAACTAAATTAGTAAAAGTTCTTTGCAAATCCTTTAATAATATAACCAAAACATTCACCCTGGATCTTCATCTCATCTCATCCGGATCATATAAATTATTAACAAAATTTAACAAATAAAAACATTACTTGAATTTGTTAGTTTATTTAGCTTACTCCCTTCCAAAACTTTTTAGATAATAGGATTTCATAAACTATCATAGATCCATCTTAAAGGGGATTTACCAAGTTTCTATAGCGATCAAATCTCTTCAAGTACAAATCTCTTTTTAAAGTGCAAATGTGGAGTAAGCATTTTAATTTATCTAATTTGTATAGTTTTATATATGCAGTTGTAAATGTCTTAAATTTTTTATAATATTTTATTATTTTTTAAAATGAACATGTGTCAACTATAAGATGGACACAGAAAGAGTTACACATCTTCCCCTAAGAAACAATAGAAACAATTATTTGAACTAATTAAATTCGACAAAATTACCAAACCCTTCAATTCTACTTAATTGTGTTAAGTTGGTAACACTTCGAGTGATTCTAGAACACGACAGAGCACTCGAGTTCTTCACATTCCACAAGAATCCGAAACAAGGTTATCTCTGCAAGTCCATTTATCAGCCATTAACATCATGGTAAATGACAGCACAAACGATCATCGTACCAGAAAAGACAAAAAAATGTCACTTCTTGTAGTACAAAGTTCCAGCCAACTATCCCTGGTGCGATTCGTTATTGAATATAGACAATTGCCACAATAATCCACTGTGACCGTTCATCTTATTTATGTAAAATTAGTTATTGAATATAGAGACAATTGTCACAATAATCCACTGTGACCGTTCATCTTATAATTTATGTAAAATTATTGAAGTATCACGTGAGAGAACAGGATTAGACTATGATATTGTAAAATTACCTTTCTATTTCCGTAAATTAGTTCTGGTACTTCTGGTATAGCAACCATTAGATTAAAATTAATTCTTCATTTTCATAAATTATTTCTGGTACTTCTGGTTGAGAAACCATTATTTTGTCAAGCAAGCATCTCAATCAGCAAAATATTGATATAATTGCATAAATGTAGTTTACCATGGATAGTATTTCGGCTAGAATAATATTGACATTATTGATTGTATATGTGTAATACTACCTTAAAAAGGAAGTAAGCAGTATTTTGTACTCGAGAAGGCACCGTTTTTAGTTTTTTGATGTCATATATATTTTGTTTTTGCTGAAAGATTGTTATTTATGGTTAATTAGCCATTATCGATGATTCCAAAATGGAATCTAATCAATCAAAATATATCAGAACAATAAAGATAAAGTTTATGCAGGGATTCATTAATCGATAATTCTAATTCATAATGGATTATGAATTTTTAATTATGATTTTATGATAATTTTAATATATAATAGAATATGAATTTATTTTGGAGTTTTATATTTTTTTATTTAGGAAATGGTTTCAGGATAATTCTAATTTATAATAATAGATTGCAGTCGCTTAACTTGTGACAGCTGAATAATAATAAACCATAAATTAAGTGTTACCAACTACCTCTTATCCATGTATCTACCAATTATCACATGTACACTGATATAGATATATAACTACCTATTATCCATGTATCAATTACTAATTAGCTGATACATGGATAATAGGTAGTTGGTAACACTTAAGTGGTTTGTGGTTTATATATATATATATATATATATATATTATTCATTCAGCTACCAATTATCACATCTAAACTGATATATAACTACCTATTATCCATGGATAATAGGTAGTTGGTAATGCTTGTGATAATTGGTAGTTGATACATAGATAATAAGTAGTTGGTAACACTTAAGTGGTTTGTGGTTTATATATATATATATAACACTTATCTAACAATCTTAAATTAAAACATATAAAAATCTATCCAAAAAATTATGATAAAATATTTAAAAATTTAATATGTTTTTGTTACTTTATAATCTAAAAGCTAATTATTTAAAATGAAACAAAAATTATAAAAATTTATTTAACTAAATTTTAGATAAATTTTATACTATATCAAATTGTTTAAAAATAATTAAAAATTAATTATTTAAAATGAAATAAAAATTTATGAAAATCATTTTATCAAATTTTAAATAAATTTAATAGTATATCAAATTAATTAAAAATGATGCGCAGATTAATGTTTTTTTAAATAAATTTAATAGTGTATCAAATTACTTTAAAAATGATGCACAGATTAATATTTTTAAGGGCTATCACATTGTAACACTAATTGAAATTATAATTTAAAAATATTATATTTTTATATATGTGTGAATTTGATGTTTCCCTTTATTTTTGGATTTGTTTTTAAAATTTTAAGTATATATCAAATTTTTTTCATACATTTATAAATATTTATATTTATGTTTGTATTTACGTTGATTAATATATACTATTATATGTATATAATTTTTAAAATATTTTTTATATTTATATTTGATTAACATATAATAATATTATTATTTGTTATAATTATTTTTAAATAAATATATAAAAATGATACAAATGAGTATAAAAGTTGTAAAATTTATAAATAAATTTTATATGTTAAAATTGAATAAATTTTTTTTTATTAACTAATATATAATAATAAAAAAAATTCTTATTAAATTTATAAAAAATTTAAACTTTATGATAATATAATGTTATTTTCTCTATTAATCAATATTTTATTTATTTATTTATTTATTTATTTATTTATTTTATAATTATTATTTTTTTTTAATTTTAAAAATAGTCATATCTTAAAAATAGACTTTATGTTAAAAAACTTTAAACATAACACCTCGTGTGCTTTCAAAGTTCTTAAACATGATACTATAAAGTGTTTTAACTTCTAAAATTGAGCTTAATGTTATTAGCTATGAAACTAAATTTTGTGTTCAAACGTTTTACTCTTGTTATGAGTGACACTAAGATCTCGCTTCTATATAACCATCCAAAGCTATGTAGAAATATGCCTCCAAATAACATAATTAGAAAAAATGCATTTTACAAAACACATAAAATAGCCAAAAGAAGATCATTATGGAAAGAGAAGGGACCATCTCTCTAGGAAAAATATTACACATGAAACCACAATGATGGAGTAAATGAAGACAATGTTGGTTAAGGAAACAGTTGTGACTCCAAGTTTAACCAATTACAAAAATACCATAGTTACATCATCTCTAAAGAACACTAAAAACAATGTAGGCTTTGGAACATTATAATCTGAGTGAAAGAGAAAATGAGGATGAAAACAAAACAATAATGGTATGCTTCTTTAGAGATATCACGGGGTTATTGAGAAATATAGAAATATACCCATTATAAAGAACAAAAAGGGTGGGAAAACCATAGAGTCCAGAAGATAGAGTGACTCAAGTTGTCTTATCAACAAAGGTTCTTGCTTAACGATTCGACACATACACACAACGCTTACACAGAACTTGGTGTAAAATAGGATGCCATGAAGTTGGTTTGCATTACTTCTAATCAATACAGTGTTACAATGCAGAATTAAAAATACTGTGAACACCTAAAATAAGTCGGCCTCAGCCTTTACAATATTGAGGTAAAATGTGTTGTGTCTCTAACTCAACTTTCACCCTCTCACAGCCTCTGCGGAATGCATGTGCTCGTTGAGCTATGGATCCGATCTTTGCTTCTTGTAGATGCGTGACTTTCCTATCCAATCTACAAAAATTCCCTGAGCTCTGCTCTCTCCAGTTTTCCAATTGAACTCCACCCCCTGCGTGAGCGACTAATCCCCCTGATCCAAGCCCTCTTCCTTTTACTCTACTATTGTTGTTCCTGAGGTCACTCCGACCCCGAGACACGCATCCTCTGTCAACTGATCCTTCCATCATCCTACAGACCTGCAACTATCAACGCCCCTACTGTGAGGCACAGCCTCCACCTGTGGCGACATCTGTCATGTCTTCAACCACCTGCAATAACTGCCAATAACTTCCTTAGCAACCCTGAATTGTTTCCAAGTACTATCCTTGACTTTCTACGCGTCTTTCTAACAGGCTACAGTAATCCATCGTGTTGGCCATACTATCCTCTATCAACTTCGACTCACTTGTCGGATTCACTCTGCACTTAGGATTCGCCATTCTGCCTCGTTCTCCTCGCTTGGCCCATGCCCAACCTGTCAATGTCATGGTCCGACAACATGTCAACATTACTGCGACTCTGTGGTAACTTTTTTCCTGTCGACTTTCGATTGTCATCTGTCGACCATTGTCATGTCGAATCTTGACCTCCTTCCTCCTATCGATGCTGCTTCAGTTGGTCGCATACCGACTACTCCTGCTCGACTTATTGGCTTCGTCCTCCAATCTGCTCTTCCGCACCTATGGTTGACGGCACTCCCTCTGGTCGGTCTGCTCATGTTGATCAAATGCGACTGATCTGCCTAGGCCCCGATGCCCCTTGATCAGAATCCCAAGGTGAAAAAGAACTCGACTGCTCCGTTAGTCTTCTGAATGCTTCTTCGGAAATCCATGTCGCCTCCTGCAACTCATCATCCTTCCATTGCACCAAGTATTCCTTCCTTTGCGAACTGTGCATACGCTCGACTTCGCGTTCCTCTATTATTTCTACGATCTCCTCCTTGTGTCAATATGGAATCTACGCTATCCAGTCGATGTTCAACATTTATGCGCTTCCACTGCTTGAAACCTCTTCAAACTTGTACAGATCTGAGACATTGAACGTTGGTGAAATTCTCAAGTCATTCGACAGTTCCAACACATAAGCATTGTCTGAAATTTTCCTCAAGATCTTACATGGCCTATTCTTCTTCAGCTTCAACTTGTTATAGGTTCCTGTCAGAAATCTCTCCTTCCGCAAATGAGAATAAACTAAGTCTCCTTCGATGAATGACTATAGTCTCTTCTTCCTATCGGCTCTCAACTTGTATGCCATTTTACTCTTTTCTATGCACTTTCGCACATCTTCATGCACTTCTTTCATATGCTCTGCAAATGATTCTGCATCTGCACTTTTCCTAGTTTTTGTTGGTAACTCGACCAAATCTACCACTCCATGTGGGATTCTTCCTTGAACAATCTGGAATGGGCTCAAACTTGTCGAATGATTCACAAAATTGTTGTATGCAAACTCTGCTTGCGCCAACACATTCTCCCACTGCTTGGGTCGGTCGTCCGTCAAACATCTCAGAAGGTTTCCTAAGCTTCTGTTCACCACCTCGGTTTGTCTGTCTGTCTGCGGATGATATGTCAAGCTAAACTGCAACCTTGTGTCCAGTTTCTTCCATAGGGTTCTCCAGAAATGCCCGAAAAACTTGGTATCTCTGTCCGATGTGATACTCTTCGGCAATCCATGCAATCTGACTACTTCCTTGAAGAATAACACAGCAATGCCTATGGTGTCACGTGTCTTCCAACACGGAATAAAGTGTGACATTTTTTAAGACTTGTCGACTACAACAAAAATTGAGTCACTCCCCTGTTGCGTCTTCGACAATCCTAACACAAAATACATGCTTAGGTGCTCCCATGGGGTATTTGGTATAGGTAACGGTGTATACAACCCTGTATTCTGACTTCTTCCCTTTTCCAATTGGAAAACTCTACATTGTTGAACCCATTTTCTGACATTTTCCATCATGCCTGGCCAATAATACTTCTCTTCAACCAATTCCCTAGTCTTGTTGATGCCAAAGTGACCTGCTAACCCGCCACTATGCAACTCTCGGAATAGGTTCTCTCTTACGAATCTTCTGGGAATACACAACTGTCGTCCCTTGAATAGGTATCACGCTTGGATGAAATAATCCAAGTATGGAGTCCTTTCAACACTCCATGGTTCATGGCAAGCTTCCCATGCTTTCTCAAAATCCTCGTTGGTTGCATACTTCGTCTTCACCGACTCTATTCCTATTTCCTGAACTGTCACCGTGTTCAACAATGAAACTCTTCTACTCATTGCGTCGACAACCTTGTTCGACTTGCCCGACCTATGTCACAACATGAACATATATCCCTGTAGGAACTCGACCCATTTCATGTGCCACTGATTTAAATTCAACTGAGTATTTAGATACCTCGGCGCTTGGTGATCTGTGTACAACAAAAATTCCTTGAACAACAAATAATGCCTCCACTTATTCAACGCTTCGACAATAGCATAAAATTCCTGGTCATAGACCGAATACTTTAGCTTCGCATCATCCAATTTTTCACTAAAGAATGCAATTAGTCGGCCCTCCTGGCTCAACACTGCTCCAATTTCTATTCCACTCGCGTCACAATCGACCTGGAAAACCTTATTGAAATCTGGGAGCGTTAACACTGGTCTCTCAGTGACCTTTTCCTTCAACTTGTCGAAATCTCGTTGGGCAGCTTCCATCCACTTGAAATCCTCTTTTCACATGCACTCTATCAATGGTGCGCAAATCCAACTTAATCCCCTGATGAAATTCCTGTAGAAAGTGGCAAGTCCATGGAAACTCCTCACTCTAGTCGTGCTTTTCGGTTTAGGCCAATCCAATATTGCCTTCACCTTTTTTGTGTCCATCACTAACCCTTTACTCGAGATTACGAATCCCAAGTATACCAGTTCTTCCTTCACAAAGAAACACTTTTGTAGATTTCCCATGAGCTTCTCTTCCTGCAACTTCTGCAATACTCATCGAATTTGCTCCAAGTGTTCTGTCTTGGTTCGACTGAAAATCAGAATGTCGTTTAGGTAGACTACGAAAAACTTTCCCAAAAATGGCTTCAGTATCTCATTCATCATTCGCATGAATGTACTGGGTGCGTTAGTCAATCTAAATGGCATGACTAACCACTCATACAGCCCTTCCTTCGTTTTGAATGTTGTTTTCTATTCGTCTCCTTCTCTAATCCAAATCTGGTGATAACCGCTCTTCAGGTCTATCTCCGTGAAATACTTCGCTCCACTCAAACAATCCATCAAGTCATCCATCCTCGACAATGGAAACCGATACTTGATCGTGATTTTGTTGATAGCTCTGGAGTCTGTACACATCCTCCATTCTCCACCCTTCTTCAGTGCTAATACCATTGGTACCTCGCATGGACTCAGACTCTATTTGATCAACCCTCTGTCCAACAACTCCTGGACCTGTCGATTGAGTTCCTGACCTTCTGTCGGACTCATCCTATGCGGTGCTTTGTTTGGAAAACTTGACCCTGGAAGCAAGTCGATCTAATGGGATATGCTTCTCATCGGTGGCAATCCCATCAGTGTCTCAACGACTATTATGCTCTGAAACTATTCAAGCATCTTCCCGACTTTGACCAGAATCTTCTCCATTGTCGCCCTCTCGACACATGGTCCTTTTGGAATGATCGCAAAACATCTCGACTGTTTTTCCTCTTCTGCGAGGAATTCTTCAGTTGAATACATCAACACCTGCTTCTCCAAAAAATTTCTCTCGCCCTTCTTACTGTTGGCTTGCTCCTCCAGTTTCCGCTTAAGAGTTCTCTGTATGCCATTCTTCCACACTATCACTGTGTTGGCTTGACCATCATAGATCATTTTCTGATCATATTTCCATGGTATTCCTAACAACATATGGCACGCATCCATTGGGATTACGTTGTACAGTACACTGTCTTCTAACTTCTTGACCTTGAAGTTAATCAGGCATTGTCTGGTCACCTTCACATGGTGTCCTTTCTGCAACCATGAGATCTTGTATGGGTGTGGATGTTCTCAAAAATTCAACCCGATCTTATCAATGACCTCTGTCAACATAATATTCTCAATGCTTCCACCATCAACTATGGTCTTGAAACACCATTCTCTGATTCGCATCTTGGTTCGAAAGATTGCCTTTCGTTGTGCTGGCTCTCTCTTGGTGCATCGGTCTTCCTAAACTAATGTTCTCCTAACCGTGAGGTTTCGATTCTTCCTCCTTTCCTCCTCATTGTTGTCGGATTCTGACTCTTCCCTCTCGTTGACTCACTCATCTCTTCGACGTCTAGGCTTCGACTCCTTTGTAGCATGTAGGTTCTCTGGGAATTCATATTCCTTGTGTTCCGCTCCACGACACTTATAATATATTATGGCTAGTCTGTCTGCCCATTTTCTATCAGATGGACCACTTCGACCATACGCACCTTGATCTCGTGTTCCTCGACCATCATGTCAGTTTTCTTGTGCTTTCTCCCTTATCGATGTCCCTTCCGTTTGTCGACTATCTTCGTCAGTTTCCTTCCTATAACCGCTACTTTGGCCTTTCACAGAAACAGTCTTCACACCCCGACCAGTCATCCTACCTCTGGTCACTGTGGATTTCCTCGACAGTTTCTCTTATGCCTTCAGATATAACTGGTAGGCTTCACCCACTGCTCTGAACCTTGACATTCTCAATTAATCCTGAATGACACATTTCAAGCCATTCACATACCTAGCGACAACTTATTCGCCTTCGTCGGTCTGGCTCGATCGTATTGACAATCTATAGAACTCTTCTGTGTACTCCTTCATAGTCACCTCTCTTTGTTGAAAGTTCTGCAACTTCTTGAACAAGGAAATTACAAAGTCATTTGGAAAGAACTTTCCTTTCAGCTTGGCGACCATCCTATCCCAAGACTTGATTTTCTCCTTTCCCTTCTTGACTCTATCAGCATATACATTGTCCCACCACAATGAGGCATGGCCCTTCAACCTTAGACATGCAGTCTTAACGTGCTTAGGATCCTCGATCTGCTCTATGTCAAAATATTTCTCCATTTCTCTGAACCAATCGATCAAATCCTATGGATCCAGAATTCTGGAGTAGGTACGCACATTTATCTTTGCCTAGCCTATCATATTCGTTAGAAGTTTGATTAGTTTTTCTTCTGTTTCATCTTCCACTGCTTCCCGTGGTTCCACCTCTTTGACTTCCTCATCTCTATGGTCTAACGCATTAGGCATACAACCATGCCTTTGGCTTTCTTTGATCGCTGCGACTTCATTTGTCAAAGTTTCCATTGTTCAGATGCATTCGTCGAACATTTCACGATCAAATGTGACTGCTGCACCACGTGCTCTTCATCCTCGGACATTAACGCCCCTGTGAACCATTTTCAACCTCGGTTGAAACTCCCACTTCGTCCAATCGCAACTGGACTTCAACAAGTTGTGCACAACTCTTCCCAACCTCAGCTGGAGTTGTTCAACACACTTGCAGGCTCAATATCACTCGGCATTCTTCTATGCATAGGGATTCACTTCCTGCTCTGATATGGCTATCCTTCAAATCTCAGGATGCTATGGATCTGATACCACTTGACGCAAGTCGCCTTATCGACAAACGTTCTTTCTTAACGATTTGACACATACACACGATGCTTACAAAAAACTTTGTGTAAAACAGGATGCCATGAAGTTGGCTTGTATTACTTCTAATCAATACAGTGTTACAATGTGGAATTAAAAATACTGTGAACACCTAATCTAAGTCAGCCTCAGCCTTTACAATATTGAGGTAAAATGTGTTGTGTCTCTAACTCAACCTTCACCCTCTCACGACCTCTGCGGAATGCATGCGCTCGTTGAGCTATGGATCTGATCTCTGCTGCCTGTAGATGTGTGACTTTCCTATCCAATATACAAAACGTCCCTGATCTCTCCTCTCTCCAATTTTCCAAATAAATTCCACCCCCCTACGTGAGCGATTGATACCCCTAATCCAAGCCCTCCTCCTTTTACTCTCCTGCTGTTGTTCTCGAGGTCACTCCGAACCCGAGACACACATCCTCTGTCGATTGATCCTTCCATCATCCTGCAGAACTGCAATTGTCAGTGCCCCTACCGTGCTGCACAGCCTCCTCTTGTGGAGACATCTGTCATGTCTTCAACCACCTGCAATAACTGCCAATAACTTCCTTAGCAACCCTGAACTGTTGCCAAGTACTCTCCTTGAATTTCTATGCATCTTTTTGACAGACTATAGTAATCTGTCGTGTCGGGCATACTGTCCTCTGTCATCTTCGACTCACCTGTTAGCTTCACTCTGCACTTAGGCTTCTCCATTTCGCCCCGTCCTCCTTTCTTGGCTCATGCCCAACCTGTTGATGTCGCGGTCTGACAACATTGCAACCTTATTGCGACTCCGTGGCAACTTCTCGCCTGTGGACATTCACATGTCAGCTGTCGAAATTTGCATGTCGACTGTCATCTGTCGACCATTGTCATGTCGAATCTCAACCTCCTTCCTCCTGTCGACGCTACTTCATTCGATCGCATACCGACTGCTCCTACTCGACTTATTGGCTTCGTCCACCAATCTGCTCTTTCGCACTAGTGGTTGTCAGCACTCCCTCTGGTCGGCCTGCTCATGTTGATCAACTTCGAATAATCTACCTAGGTCCCGATACCCCTGCATCATAGAGAAAAATATTTGAACCCCACACTCAATGAATGGGACATAGTTCAAATCCCATGAGAAATATGATCTCACAACCATCCAACAAGGGGAAATAAGGAAAGAGTGGACCTTAGTGAAGGAATAAAGGAACCAAGGTAAGTGGAATGTCCTTTGAAACTAGAAAGGAAACATTGAAGAATTTAGAGGAACAATTCCAAAATAAGAAGACATAGTTGAAAACAATGGTATGGAATTGAAGGAGCTACCTTTAGAGGAGGTCTCACGGTTTGGATACACTTGAAAAAAGGTAGGACACCATTGTATTAGTTATAACTCATGAGCATGCAAGTTGTATATTTAAGGAAATTTAGAGACAAACTCAAAACTAGGATCAAGTAATTATAAAAGACATAGAAGATTGCATGAACCATCAACAAAACATAAATTTTTAAAGAAAACTAATAACGTCATTATATGAATAAGAGAATTTATAGTTGTGCAACACACACAACATCATTAGGGTGCAAAAAAATCACGTGTCGTGCACATATAATGGTAAAAGTATACTAGATTACATATTAGTTTTATCAAACAAAATAAATTTCAAATCACTATGTGCAACTGTCATGAGGAGATGTCATTAAAACACAACCCATTGTTTGTAGAGATTAAATGGCTAGAAATGATGTGGGGGTGGGTGAGTGCAAGGTAATGAGGGTCACTTTTGGTGCGTTAGATGCAATAGAAAACTGAAAAAATGAGGAGATGTCATTAAAACGCAACCCATTGTTTGTAGAGATTAAATGGATAGAAATAATGTGTGGGTGGGTGAGTGCAAGCTAATGAGGGTCACTTTTGGCGCGTTAGATGCAATAGAAAACTGAAAAATCAGGCATCCCTCAACTTACTTTTTTTTTTAATATACTTACACAAGATATCTTGCATTGAGTAAAAAATATGAAATGTAGGTAATTCAATCAAGTTTCCGAATATATAAGTTGTATGTATTGAAAATTTACATAACTATGTCAAATTTCATCTTTTCTAACATTTAATTTTTATTTTTTTGGCAAATGATACGGTATATGTTTTGTGGGTGCATCCTTTGAGTACCTAAATGATAGTTTCGAGCTACAAAAATTGGTATACATGTATAGAACACGTAGAACTAGTGAAGCACTATTTTTCAAAAATTAAATGTTTAATTTTTCATTTTTTTGAATTATGTAAATGATCAAACCTCGAGAACGGTACGTCAAATGTGGGTGCAACATTTGAAGTTCTTAAAGCAGTCATTTCGACTTTGATTTTTAATAGTATGTATAGTTCGATGTCTACTAGTGAAACATAGAATTTTTTTTTAAATGGTTGTGAAATGAAAAAATTACGAAAGAAAAAATAACATGTTTTTTGACCTAAGGAGTGATGACACAAGAAAATCAGGAAAAAAATAGAAAAAATCAATATTTTTTTTAGAAAATTACATAGTTGGAATCTGCATAAAAATTTCTATCTATGCCTAAAATTTCATAAAAAATGGTCGTGTAGGTCATGCTGTAAGGAGTGGTGAAAGACAGGCATACCGAGAAAAATGGTGGAAATGCCCAATTAGCTATGGTTCAACACATTCCATAGCATAGGTTTGGTAAGTCCGAACCAACCACATAGGACTGTAGATGACACATGGGCACATGAGGAGGCGGTTATTAGGTGCTCAGGAATGCTCACGTGTTCTATTTAAATTCAAATATTTGTTTCGTGTGCTTAGTGTCAAAAGAAACGCTCGAGCATTTTTGTATATCAAAATGTTCGAGCACTCTAGCATTATTATTTACAAGATGAACATATTTTCAATAATTAAGGGACGGAAACCCTATAGTACCCAAAATCCCCCAAAAATGACACAGTTAGCCTGCTAACCAGCCTTGTCATAACTCAACAACGACTTCACTTGACTTCGGCTGTCTTTCTGCGCCGCTTATGGCTCTGACACTCTTCTGAAAGCCATAGTTCTGACCGCGCGGCTCTGACTTCATACTGACATGTCCTTTTCATCCGCTCCTCTTCTTCTATCGATTTTAGTTCTCCGTTTTGTTTATAATTGACTTAGTTGCCATGGCCTTCCTTAGTAATTTGTTTGTACTAAGGAGACATGTCCATTTCCTTCGAATTCACGCCGCTCCTTACCCTGCTCCCACGATTTGCGGAGTTATTTACCCAAAATAGGCCGCTACTGGACCTCGCTTCGCTTGTACTTCTTGCCAAAACAATTGCCGTGATGGAACCTTGCTCCACGCAATTGCTCCACTTGGGCCATGCCCAACACCTGCATATACATATAGTTAACAACATCGTATTAAAAAAAACAAGTCTCGACAATGGAACCATTTGTTGGAACAAAACTAGAGACTTGGTTCTTGGACATGGTCCAGCAAAGAGCACCATTGTATTCTAGTGTGCTGACATTTTCAATCCCCCGAATCAAAAGGTCTCACCCAAAGCACAACTAATATCTGTGTGTGATAAGGTGTGTTAACTATCGGTATACATATGCAAGGGTCATTGTTATTCATTCCGCAACAATATTCATCATTATACTATAACAATAGAAATTTACTATTTGTAGCATACAAACAAGAAACATAGACATAACCATCTATTTAGACAATGAATAAAACCATCCATGCACAAAAAATTAAAGGGGGGGAAAATGCTTCATTATATTATTGATGTACTCCATTACATAATAGATCCAGGGTCCTATGGCCTTACATTATCCATGGAATTACCTGTCGCGACATCACAAAGAGTAAAGAACCCAAAACCCAATTACATCACCCAAAACCCAAATACATCAAATCGAACGTTCCTTTTACTCTTTTATGGCTTGGTCTTCGATATGTGTCTTATTCCTTCTCTGCCTCTCTCCCCTTTTATCCGGTTTACTACTTATCTTTTTATTTTTGCTTTATACTTATTTTTATACCTGTGGGAGCTGGTTTAAAACCGTTGTGACTGTTAGGGGTTTTCATAGCTCCTGCTCCTTTACCCCATGCTTCCTTCTTCCAATTTTGGTCCTTTCTAAAAATGAAGGAGAAAACTTAACTTTAAAAGAATGCTTTAGCTACATGCATGCATTTTAATTATAGAATCATAAAATTACATTAAAATACAATAGAATTAACCTATTCAAGGGATCCAGGAGGATCTAGGATCACTCAAACTTTGAAAGTGTTCAATGTGGATGAAAATGAATCCATTACAAAGTTCTTGCCAATAAAATTCCAATACCACTTGAATCATTTCAAACGGAATCCAGAAGGCCGATATATTATGCTCTGAAGTTTCAACAAGATAGTGCTCTTAAAGTGTGCATAATGGAAAAAAAGGTGGCACATGGCACCATTGAAAGGGTGCCACATGGCCTGTATAGTGCCTATGTGGCATACCTACATGGCAGGTTAGAATCTTATGGAACCCCCTTGAAATTCCACTTGGAATCTAGTTGTCAAGTCGAAATCACATGACTTATGGTATGGCGTCCCTGTTGGCAACCATATGATCCAGTGGCAGATGAGTTGGTGTATGAGTTAGCAGCCATGTGGCCCAATATGGGGCAACCACATTTAAGTCCCCAGTTGGCAGGTTAATTTCAACTATATATCAAAAAAGGACCAGTCGGGGGTTGAACCCTTGACCTCTATACAACAAGACCAACGACTTACCACTACACCTTGGCATATGCTTTGTTGTATGAATGGTGGATATAGTATTTAAGGTTGAATGTGGTGGAGATAACCAAAAGGGGGAGTGGGATCCCGTGGGTTTGACCCTGGGTATCCCGCCCGCCACAAACCACATATATTATATTGTAACTATAGTGCAACCGCCCAACATATTATTATAGATTGCAACTGCCAACCCAAAGTCTTGGCACGTGGATATGTATGGTGAAAGCCCAACCAACTACATTATATGTTAATGGTTATAAATATGTATGAGTCCAAGTCAAGCTCCTATAAGGCACTACCTCAACAAATAAGGCTCAATCTTAACACACAATATTGACATAAAGAATAACTCATGATGTTGTACAGTCTTGCTAGTCAAGGCTAAGGTCTTGTGTGTGAAGATAGATCATCATGTTTAGAGGTGATGCTTTGCATGTTGAAGCATGCATGGTGTGTGATGTAGTACTAACCAAGGTTGATCTATTAAGACTTTTCTAGAGACTAGTCGCCTCTAGAGTGAATTACTTTAGCACATAATGACTTGAAATGATAGTAGAACAATATGATGTTATTGAGAAAATCCCTCCTACGGATAAGTGAGACCTCCCTTGGGTGTGCTCAATACCCAAGATATACATTAGGGGTAGAGATCAACAATTTCCCTCTATATATAACCTTTTTACTTTATGCATGTAATAGAAAAGAGAATGATTCAAGCATACTTTCTTTCCGACTATTTCCCTTCATATGATCCTGGCTAGTGTAGTTCCTATAGATCCTTTTATCCAACTTCTAAACACCTACTATCTGCACAAAAAGAGACAAAAAACACCTTCCTCAATCCTTTTCAAGAATATAGAATTCATAAAAGTATAGATATAATCTAGTTAATTCAATATATAACAAGATCCAATATCAATAGTGCATAATATGGAAATAACACACTAAATATGGGGAGAAAACCATCAATGTCTATATAAACGAAATGGAAATTAATACATCAAAGAATATTTAACTTGATTCATGATGAGAGATCTCCTTGACTCCTTGACCCAAACTCCTCCTAACCTCAATCAACAAAGGTTGGGCTCTCTCAATGATGATCACACAAGGAAGGAAGATGCACTTTCTCAAAATTGGGTAGCATTTACTTACTTTCTTTCCCAAAATATTAATTTCTCCCTTGGAAGACCTTGATTATATAGGTGGATGGTGAAGGTAGAGGGGATGAATGTGGACACCTATAAATTAGCATTGTTATATCATAACATGTAGGATCCAACACATTAATCTAACTTCCTCGCAACTCGCCAATGGTTCTAGAAGGTGTACTTTTCCAATGGAGGAAATAATAAAGCTTCTCAATAACATAATATATTATTATTATTATTGAATAATAATAAGTTATGATAAAATAAAAGTGTCTCAACAACTTAAAGTTGGTAAAGGTTCCTAATGATCTCAAGGGGGTGGTAAATAATGATATAACATATGATCACATAATTGGGACAATATCCTTACTATATTTGATATGATAATTAAGTTGTCACATGTGGACCATGTAAATAAGACAATAGATAAAGATAAGATTTGATAATATATGAGCCTGAATTCGAATTGCACATAAAATAATTAATTAAGAGAAAATTCAAATTGTTAAACTTTAGTAAATCAAGGGAGAGCTCGAATTGATCACTACAGTGATGTTAACAAGAAAGAATCAGTTAAAAGAGTTAAATAAGTGATAACAAAGAAGATCTACTTAGCTAAGTGTTTTTGCATGACAACCCTTATGTTAAACTAAAATACAACACTTGAGTTGCAACAATTGCATGATGACACTTAAGTTAGCTACCTAACTAAGTGGGAAATATTTCAGTTAAGGGCAATTTCGTCCTAAGAATTAGTTCAGTGAGTTAATGCACTACATGAAAAGTGGGGTGCAATTCTTCATGCAATATTAATCCATCCATATGGAGGGCAAGTTCATCCTAAATTCAAAAGATAAAAATAGAATCCAATGCATATGAAGATAATATAAATATGTTATACAAGATTGATGAATTTAGGGTGAATCAATTTTCTTCTCTCTTCAAGGAAATGTACTTCTCTTTGTGCAGGATATTATTCCGCGTATCTCTTATTTATCTTTCTTTTGATTTGTAATTGCATTGGGGGTGCTTGATGTAAAAGACATTCTTTGCTATCTATCAATATAATAAGGAAGGTTTTGCTGGGGTTTTCTACCTCAAGTCATAGAGGGTTTCCCCAGGGTAAATTCATGTGTAGAATGCAATTTCTTATGTGTATGATTGCTATTTGATTTCAATTATTATTGAAACTAATAATTACAGATAAAAAATTAACATGGTATTATATTTTAGGGCATGAAAGTGCTAATTTCAGCAATCAATCTTGAGCCTACGTAGATCTCGAGTGTGCACAATAATTGAAGAATTATGGCTTCAATGTCAGTAATACCAGGAGACCGTCTTGAAGGAAATTTGAACTTCGATACTTGGAAGTCTAAGATCTTGAATATATTGGAAGAGCATGATTAGATGGATATGTATCAAGTGTTATTGAAGATCCTACTGCTAATGCGGTGTGCATTACCTTCAAGAATAATCAATCAAAAGCAAAGAGAATCATTTATGATTACATGAAGGACAACTTGATGCCCATGATTACTCCATTGAAGACTGCAAAGGAATGCTTTGACACTTTGACAAATCTTTATGAGAAGAAGGATCCTAGTCAAAAGAGAGAATTGAAGAACAAGCTTCGAAATATGAATATAGAAAATGACAAAGATGTGGCTTCCTTCTTCACAAATATCTCTCAAGTAAGAGAGCAACTTATAAGAATTGGTGTGACAATCGATGATGATGATCTCATTCAAATTGTTGCCGATGATCTTCCATCCTCATGGGAGACATTCTTGGCTGTAGTAAATGGTCGAGAAGTGAAACCTAACTTTGAGAGACGGTGGCATGATTTCCTACAAGAAGAAGGGAGAGTCCAGAGCAAGTATATTTCCTCCAAAGAAGAGAATCTCACTCTTGCGGCATGGATGAAAAGAGGTAATAATTATCAGAAGAAATTCTCTCATTAAAAGGAGAATGATTTCAAGAAATTTCATAAGTCTAATGTTAAATGTTTCAATTGCAATAAGAAGGGTAATTATGCAAGAGAATTTCATGAAAATAAAAGAGGACATTTCAAGGGTATGTTTCATGCTTCTACTGCTACTGAATATGAACCTACAAGAAAGAATTCATCTGATGATCAAGTGATGAGGAAGGAGTACTATCTTGTCTTATCCCTTTATGGATCCATTACCACTACTGTTGATACATGGTTGGCAGACAATGGCAAATCCAAGCACATGACTGGATATAGGAGTGCTATCAAGATATGAAGGAAAATAAGTTTTCCTGTAAGGTGGAGCTTGGAGATAATACCACCTATTCGATCCAAGGTATTGGATCCACTTCCTTTCAGCTTGATTCAGGAAATGTACTGCTTGTGGACATCAAAGTTCTCTTATGGCCTAAGCTTGATACCTCTTTTTTTTTTGGTTCTAGAAGATAAAGGATTCATAGTTATCTTTATGGACAACAAAGTGCTCTTATGGCCTAAGCATGAAGAATTGAACTCTATATAAGTGATTGAAGTTAGAGAGGTAAGTCTCTACAAATTTATCAGAAATATTATTCAAGCCATGATCCATGACACAGTCAATCTATGTGATTTGTGGCATAGAAGTATTGGTCATCTCCATTTCAAAGCGCTAACTGGATTACAGAAGATGGTGAAAGGTATTCCCATATTAAATATGGTTTTGATAGTGTTTGTATAGGTTGTGCTATTGGAAAAAAAATTAAGAATATTTTTCCAAGTAGTACCAATAGATCCAAATGGATTCTTTACTTGATTCATTATGATCTATGTGGTCATATGTATGCATGATCCTTGAGTGGTTACTTGTATTATGTGCTTTTCATAGATGAATTCTATGGAAAGTCATGGGTTTATTTTATGAAAGTAATGAGTGAAACTTTCAACAATTTTCAAGAGTTTAAAGCATTGGTTGAGAACTAGAATAGAAAGAACATTCATGCTTTGATATTTGATAATGGAGGAGAGTTTGAGTCCCATGAGTCCCATGAATTCAATGAATTCTGTCTAGATGTAGGAATAAAAAGACAATTGACTCTACCCTACAACCCCTAGAAAATGTTTTTTGCTGAAAGAAAAAACATAAAAATATGTGAGGCTGCAAAATCCATGATGTGTGATAAAGAAATTTCCACATCCTTATGGGAAGAAGCCTCCAACACTAATGTTTATCTTGGGATAAAATAATCGTAAAGAGGTTTTCACTAGTGAAAAAATAGATGTTGGACACTTGAAGATCTTTGGTTGTCCTGTCTACACTGATGTACCAAAAGAGAAGAGGACAAAGATGGATCCATCTGGAAATAAAGGAGCATTTGTTGGATATAGTGAATAGTCCAAAGCTTACATAATCTATGTTCCAGGACAAAGAAACATTGAAGTCAGCAGATATGTAACATTTCATGAAGAGAATTCCTTCAAGAACTCCAAAGAACTTCAATGTGATTCAACATGGAGGAGCATGATACTCATATGATGGAGAATCTAGTTTATGATTCTCCCCTTTCAGATGTTGAGAGGGAGAATCCATAAGAGTTTGTATATCCTCTTGATTTGAAGAACCATAAGATATGATAGAAATATCACTTGATGAACCTCCTGCTAAGAGGCGATTCGCATGGTTTCAAGACATATTGTAAGAGGAAGAAAAGCATGGAGCACCTCCAGGCTCATTTAGAGAGCAAAAGATACCTGCAATATTTTTAGGATATGTAGCACAGATGAGTCACATCAATGATTCAGAACCCTATACCTATGAGGAAGCCTCAAAGAAACAAGTATGGAAAGATTCCATGGTAGAAGAATACAAATATCTCACGAAGAATGATGTGTGGGAAGTGGTTCCTAAACCTGACGGGAAGTCCATAGTAATTTCCAAGTGGCTTTATAAAATCAATCATGGAACTGATCGAAGTATTGAAAAGTATAAATAAATATTTATGGCGTATGGTTTTTCATAGAAAGAATGGATAGACTATGATGAGACATTTTCTCTTGTGGCCGGCTACACTACTATCCAAACCATAATTTCCCTTGCTTCATTTTTGTGTTGGAAACTTCACCAAATGGATGTGAAGACTGCCTTCCTCAATGGTGAGGTTGAGGAAGAATTTTACATACAACAACCTGAGGGGCTTGTAGTTCATGGGAAGGATTCCCATGTATGAAAACTTAATAAATCCTTGTATGGGATTAAGCATGCCCCAAGGTCTTGGTATTCGAGGATTGACAACTATCTCATGAGCTTAGGTTTCTCCAAAAGGGAAGCTGACCCCAACCTGTACTTAAAGGTTGTGAAGAACCAACAATTGATCTTGGTTCCCTATGTTAATGAATTGGTCCTTACTGGAGAGGAGAAACAGATAGCTCAGTGCAAGAGGGCGCTCACTTCTAAGTTCGAAATGAAATAATTAGGTCTTATGCACTATTTTCTTGGTCGATAAGTTTGGAAAACAAAAGATGAAATATTTCTCTCTAAAGGAAAGTACACAATTGATGTATTGTGGTGATTTGGTATGATAGAATGTAACTCCATGTATACTCCAATGGTTTCTAATTTAAAGAATCTACATAAGTGATATTGGTTCCTTGATGTATTTGATACATAATAGACTAGAAATATGTTATGCAATGAGTATCTTGAGTTAGTTCATGTCTGAGCCAAGACATAGACATTGGGTTGATTCTAAGCATGTGCTTAGATAACTTCGAGGTACTATTGCTTATGGTATCAGATATGCTTCTAGTGGTGGAGTGATGCCACTTGGATATGCAAAATCTGATTGCAGGGGTGGAAGTATTATGGAACGAAAGAGTACATCCAGATTTGTTTTAGCTTGGGATCAACTACGATCTGTTGGTCCAGCAGGAAACAAGGCTCTGTAGTCTAGAGTACTATAGAATTGGAGTATATTTTATCTAGTACCTCGTGTCAAAAATTTGTGTGGCTTAGGAAGATACTTGTTGGGTTGTTTGGTGAGAAGTTTGAGACTACTATCATTCGCTCTGACAATCAGAGTTGCATAGATATCTCAGAAAACCTTATGTTTCATGACATATCAAAACACATTGAGATGAAATATCACACATCAGAGACATGGTATCGAGAGGTTCCATAAGAATTCATCACATTTCTACTAGTGAGTGGATTGCAGATATGTTGACTAAGTGTCTATCTGTGACGAGGTATAGGTACTTTCGAGACAAGCTTGGCATGGAAGAGAATGCCTCCCTTGCTGAGAGGGAGTGTTAAAATTACATCATCATGAGTCATTCTTCAGGTCAACATTGTGTGTCAAGATTGATCCTCGTTTGTCAAGGTAGTTCCTTATAGGATCCTAAGTTGGAATCAGGAAACTTGGAAAAGAATCTTGAGTTGGAATCAAGAATGGTTATGCTTCATGTGTTGAGGATAGTGCTTTGTATGTCAAAATGATGATGATGCACAATATTGTTAGTCAAGTCTAAGGTCTCGTGTGTCAAGAAAAATCCTCATGTGTTGAGGTGGTGCCTCATGTGTTGAGGTGATGCATTGCATATCAAATCATGTATGGTGTGTGATGTACTACAAACCATGGTTGATCTATTAAGTCTCCTCTAGAGACTTGCCAACTCTAGAGTGAATTAATTTAGCATCAACCACTTGAAAAAATAGTAGAACAATATAATCACATGATTGTGCAAATATCCTTAGTATATTTGATATGACAATTAAGATGGCACATGTGGACCATGCAGATAAGACAAGAGATAAAGATAAGACGTGATAAGATATGAGAGACTTTGAATTGCACATAAAAGACTTAATTAAGAGAAAATTCGACTTGTTAAACTTCAGTGAAGAATTCAATGAATTAAGGGAGAAATCGAATTGATCACTACATTGATGTTAATAAGAAAGAATTTGTGAAGAGAGTTAACTAAGTGATAACAAAGAAGATTTAGTTAACTAAGTTTTATTGCATGATGAAACTTATGTTAAACTAAAAGACGACACTTGAGTTGCAAGAATTGCATGACGACACTTAGGTTAGCCACCTAACTAAGTGGGAAAGCTTTCATTTAAGGGGCGAGTTCATCCTAAGAATTGTTAAATATACAACATCGGGAGACATTCTCCAAAACAATCTTTTGTAGTCAAGATTGATCCTCCCATATAGAGGTGATCACTTTGACTACCTTCCATGTAAAGGTTAATCCTCCCGTATAGAGGTAATTGATGAAAGTAACGATGTTGTAAAGTATTTTTGTAAAAGGCTCTGAACTTGTGTGTATCAAGTCATGGTTATCATGTGATCCTTACGTATAAAGGTATCTATGAGATGGAACTCCCATATAGAAGTGAACCTTTCGTATAAAGGTATCCATGAGATGGACCTCCTGTATAGAGGTGGACCTTTCGTATAAAGGTAATGCTTTACTTGTTAAAAGAATTTAATGTTGTATGATATATTATTAACCATGATCACTAGATTTCTATTAAGTCTCCTTTAGAGATTGATCACCTCTAAAGTGAATTACTTTAGCATAGGATCATTTGGTATGAAATAATATAATATGATGAAAACATCTGATAATTATTATTAGTATAATTTAATGTGATGGATAATTAAAGTTAGCACATATTTACCATGCAGTAAGAGATAAAGAAATAAAATATCAAGCATAGAGATCAAGAGAATTCAAAATTTCCCATGCAGACACTTCAAATAATTCAAGAGAACTCGAATTATTAAAGCTTTAGTTATAAATATTCAGTTAAGTATCAATGCTTTAGTTAAAGCATCAATTAAAGATATGTCTCAGTTAACTAAAGAACTCACAGTGGTCACGTCAAGTAAATCAATCAACATGATTTCAGTTAACTAAGTGTTAAATAAAATGGACTAGTTAACTAAAGTATTTACACTTTAGTTAAACAAAAAGACGACACTTCAGTTAAAGAGAAGATCTAGTTAACTATAAGTGTTATTGCATGACGACACTTATGTTAAACTAAAATATGACGCTTGCATGACGACACTTAAGTTAGGCACGTAACTAAGTGGGAAATCTTTCAATTAAGAGGCAATCTCATCCTAAGTGACAGCTCAGTGAGATGAAGCACTGCATGAGAAGTGGGGCACACCACTCCATTCAATATTAATGCATCCAGTTTGAGGGCGAGTTTATTCTGAAGTTAGAATTTAAAAATAGAAGAGAGGAATGTATAAATATGTTATACAAGATTGTTGAATCGAGTGTGAAGTGAATTCTGTTCTCCATTGAAGGCAAGCCACTTCTCTTTATGAAGGGTATTGTTCATGCTTTTTATTGTTGTGATGGGAACTCATCCTATTGATCTCTCTTCTCTATTGCTTCCATATATTCACCAAGAAGTTTGGTGATCTCTTATCTTCCGAAAGAAATCTACTTTGTTGTAAAAGAAAGCATTCTCTGCTATCCATTATATTATACTGAGAATAATTGCTAGGGTTTTTGTTCTCATAATTTTGAGGATTTTCCTTAGGGTATATCTTTTGTTATGGTTGTATGAATTTCATGGATTGAATTTTTCTCATTGCTTCAACGATTTGCATCTAGAAGAATTAAAGATTAAATCTCAACCAAATTTCAACATGGTATCAGAGCTCAGGGCATGAAGGAGCTCAGTTTTTCATGCCAACTAGAGCATACATATATCTTGAGAAGTTGAGCACAATATTTGAATACTATGACATCTATCTCTGTACGACCGGAAGACCTTCTTGAGGGAACCTAAAACTTCAACAGTTGGAAGGCTAGGATTCTCAACATCCTATAGGAACATGAACTCTATGGCTATGTATTTACTATGGTGGATGACCCTACATCTAATGCCAGGAGCATCAAATTCAAGAAGAATCAAGCTAAGGATAAATAGATCATATGTGATTCGGTAAAATATAACTTGATTCCCGTGATCACTCCATTGAAGACCACGAAAGAATGTTATGATACATTGACTAATATATATGAGAAGAAGGCCCCGATTCAAAAGAGGGCATTGAAGAATAAGATTCGTAACTTAAAGATGGACACAAATGAGATAATGGCCTCCTTCTTCTCCAAGATATCTCAGGTAAGATATCATCTTGCTAGTATTGGAGTAGTGGTGGATGAAGATAATCTTTACCAAACCGCAAATGATGGTCTCCCATCCTCATGGGATACATTCTTGGTTGTGGTAAATGGAAGAGAGGTACAACCTAACTTAGAAAGGTTGTGGCATGACTGCCTCTAAGAGGAGGGGAAAATCTAGAGCATGTAATACCCCCAATTCGACCCTTAGGATGTAATGTGTACTTGTGATGTATGTTTTCCTAGCGTGGAGCTCAAGGCCAAGGCCCCGCTAGTGAAAGCCGAATTTTATTTAAAAGGCAAGTATTTGATATTTTGATACCATGTGCTCTTAAGCCATGGAAATTGTAATAGGATGTAAATAAACATCAGGCAATATAAAATGTCCAAAGCTGGCTACGGAGGCAACGAATGAGAAGGGGCCACGTGTATCCACTAGGGAGTGGTGAGGGGGCTATGGGAGTGACCCATAGGTTGCCATATGTCTTTATGAGAACCCATTTGACTTCCTTAGGTGACATTAATGCCAATTGTAAGGAAGTGGTTGAGATTTCAGTCCATGACTTTGATGGAGTATGGGCAGCCCTGAAATTCGTATGGGAAGGTATGGGCTCTTTTGACTTGTCCCACAAGTCACTCTACACCTTGGGGGTTGCTCCATCCTTATCCCCATTCCATTGTGGAAGTATGGGACATCTTTGCCCAACCAAAAACGAGTTCCCAGCAATGAGAAAACCAGAAATCGCGACTTGAAGGAGACCCACGTTTTGGGAAGCCAAAAACGTCCCGATTTGGTATTGGACAGAGAAATCCAATGGGGGATCCATTGGTAGGAACCTTGGGGCGAATTTGGGAGCAATAGCTACCCCAAAAGCCATGGGAAAACCCAGTTTTTGCAGCTCAGAAAACGAGTGACGGATTTGGGTTGTTTGCTGAACGAAGCTGTGAGAAATGAAAAGTGTGGATGTTCGAATGGAGGCTGGGATCGTTGGAGTCTAGCTTGATGTGTACCAGCTCTGGGATTGAGATTAGTGGACTAGCATCCCTCTCCATTTCCCATTGCATGCTTGAAAAACCCAACTGTGTGTTGGCTTAGCATGGTTGTCTGAGTGAAATCCTGACTGTGAGGGAGCCATCTAGTTCCTCCTTAGTGGATACACAGCCCAGCTCGGGGGTGATCTCTCAGCTGAAAGAATATAGGCTGGACAGAGATCTATGGTTGGGTGGAATGTTGCTCTCACGTAGCCAGTCGTTGGACATCATCTTCTCAAGATAAGTGTTCTGTGGATTATAAACTATTCCTTTTTGCATCCTGCAATATGTTAAATTGCCCATGTTTAATGAAATGAATTAATATAGAATCCATGCATGGCATACGAATGAGATTGGGTCTCTGTATGTTGAATCATTCCTTGCTGTGATTGATATGATTGCAATTACTGTCTGTTTGAGTGCTTGTTAGCATGTTCATTCCACTGTGTTTATATTGAAACGAATCTGCATATAGAAGTTTTAAAATGTTAGTCATTTATGTGCAAAAATTATTGGGGCTAAAGTTACAAAAGCCCGGTACGTTGTTAATGTTTCCTTCCCTGTTGTTCGAAGGAGAAGGGGACGTTACAGAGTGGTATCAGAGCTCTAGGTTCAACACTACGGCTGTTGGGCCCTTCACAGAAATATAAGTCATTGTGTGTGTGTACATGCATTTTATAATTGGAACAAAAATGCATTAAAGAAACCTCAAGATCGCATGACTGTTTGGGGATTTTTGCAAGCTGCTTGCATTAGTTGCATTGATGGCATTTTACGAAACAGAGAAAGGAGCATGGGCAATCTTTGCCATCTTAAGTTGTTTTGTTGTTTTGTTGTTGTTGATTATTGTTAAGCATGGCTGGAAATAAGTTATGTTTGTTAATTTCCTGGATAACAGCATGAACAGTCAGTTGTTAGGAAAGCTTGCAATTACGCCTTATACTCATGAGTTTCCTTGCCCATGATTGTTGGTTGTTTGGAGATTAATGGTGAATACATTGGTTGGATTGTCGAATGATAAATGAATGAAAGATTTTGAATTTTCCTAAGTCTGTTTGAAAAATTCGTTTAAGACTGTTTCGGGGAGAATTCCCGAATGTCATCCGCAACTGCGGAAGCATTCGGTGAATTGCCCCGAAACTGCGGAAGCATTCCGCGAAGTTTTCCGCAACGTGGAAGGAATTTCCTTCCGAAATTTTCGGAAGGAATTCTCTTCCGAAATTTGCGGAAGGATTCCGCGAGTTGTCCCGCAACGCGGAAAAATTTGGCGAAATGCTCCGAAAAGAAGAAAATTTTCTAAGTGTTTTCGAAAAATTTTGTTTAAAGTTTGTTTCGGAAGAGTTCGGGAAAGTCTTCCGAAACAGCGGAAGGATTCCGCGAACGGTTCCGCAACTGCGGAAGAGTTCGGGAAAGTCTTCCGAAACTGCGGAAGGATTCCGCGAACGGTTCCGCAACTGCGGAAGAGTTCGGGAAAGTCTTCCGAAACTGCGGAAGGATTCCGCGAACGGTTCCGAAATTGCGGAAGAGTTCGGGAAAGTCTTCCGAAACTGCGGAAGGATTCCGCGAACGGTTCCGCAACTGCGGAAGAGTTCGGGAAAGTCTTCCGAAACTGCGGAAGGATTCCGCGAACGGTTCCGAAATTGCGGAAGAGTTCGGGAAAGTCTTCCGAAACTGCGGAAGGATTCCGCGAACGGTTCCGAAATTGTGGAAGAGTTCGGGAAAGTCTTCCGAAACTGCGGAAGGATTCCGCGAACGGTTCCGAAATTGCGGAAGAGTTCGAGAAAGCTTTCCGAAACGGCGGAAGGATTCCGCGAAGGGCTCCGAAATCGCGGAAGGATTCGGGAAAGTCTTCCGAAACGACGGAAGCCTTCGCCGAATGGCTCCGCAGTTGCGGGAGCATTCGCCGAATGGCTCCGCGATGGAAGCCTTCTCCGAATGGCTCCGCAGTTGCGGGAGCATTCGCCGAATGGCTCCGCAGTTGCGGGAGAATTCAGCGAATCGCTCCGCCATTGCGGAAGCGTTCGGAGAACCGGCCCGCGCGCCCGGACTAAAAAAAAAAAAAAAAAAAAAAAAAAAAAAAGAGTAAAGTGGCTAAAACTTGATTTTTTGATAGCAGGAGCATCCGGACTCAGAATACGATGATTCCTGTGGGGCTCGGAGGCCATTGACGAGGGCCATGAAAAGACCAGTAAAGACCCGTAGCCCAATACACTCCGATTTGACAGAAAACGGATAATAGTGACTTTTGAAGGACAGAGTCCCGAGGCTTGACAGAAGGCCGGTTTAAGCTGAAATTGATACGAGGCAGTCATAAAGCAGGCACAATGTTAAGTTCCGAATCTTGGAGCCAAAATCCAAGGGATGTGGAGTCGGGGTGAGCAAGAAGGCCAAAAAGCACTGTTCAGGGCCACTTTTTCGGGATTTTGAAAAGCTTGTGGGCAGTAAAAGTGACCCTAGATGTGGGAATCAGAAATTTTACTGAACTAGAAATTTCATATTCTCATTAAGATGGACAACTTCCGTTAGACGGAGATTTTCCAGAAATGCACCGTTTGGGAGATAGCCGTTTTTGGCCCAAAATTTGGAATTTTGGGAAAATGTGAAAAATGAGAAGTAGCAAAACCCAGAAATTCATAGAAGATGAATGGTGCATCGGAATTGAAATCCGTGAATTGCTGAGTATTCCTTGATATATGGACTAACTTCGCCCGATAGATAAGTTTTTGTGATTCCTCATAGATTTTCTTCCACAGGTGGCTGAAGTTGGCATTCGGGACCAAAATGCAACTGTGTAAAATGTGCAGAACTGGAGTGAAAGTTGTCATTTTTGAAGGGATGCAGTTCCCGCACCTGATGTCGGAATGGAGCATGAAGACAGGCATTGGAAAGCTTGTCCAGCAGGGAACAATTATGCATGACCAGAGTTTGAATGAGGTCTATAGATATCATAGTTATTTAGTGCAGAAGAGTGCCAGCGGCTGTTTTGACAAACAAATTTTGTTGTCAATGTGGGCAATTTCTACAATTGCATGATATGGAAGAGAAATTCCATGATACGAGGAGGGATCGAAAAGGGAAGAATTCTTTAAACCTCAGTTTGTTATCATACTTATAATTATGAAATTGTCATATGGCATAAAAATGTTAAAAATGTAAGGGATTACATAGATGTATATGCACTAGATGACATCTTAACAAACATTGCATAGTGCATATGGAAATGCTTGTGCATGAATGAGATATTGCATATTGGTAACAGAATGAAGTCTGCATATGCAATGAACCGCTAATAGAGAATATTGTGGTTGATAATCACTATTGATGTTGGTATTCGTTGTAGGACCAAAGATAACAAAGAGCATGGCTAAACGTGTTGGGGATGTTGTTGCATGAAGCCAGCAACCTTATGCAGAAAGGATGGTGCAACAAATCTATGATCATAAAGTTGGCAAAAGGACTGAGCAGCTTTGGTAAGAGGCCAACTGATCAGGTAACATCAGGCGATGTTAATGGTAGCCATGCAAGTAATGATTATTGGTGCCAAATTGCATGAATGTTGAAAGAGGATTTGGTAAGATCTCTTCAACTATGTTTGAGTTATATGAGATAGTCATGTCTCGATCATAATATGCTTGAATGCATAGCACTCATGAAACAATGCAAGGTAGCATTGAGTAGATGTGCATTAAGAGATTTTATAAATCTTGTGATGCATTGTATGAATGCATAGGGATGATGCATATGTTATTGCAAAATAAATAATGAATGAAACGACGAATTGATGATAATTCTAGGATCATTTCATGGGCTGTTATGAATGCAAAATAGTAAGTGCATGAAGAGCCAAATCATGATCGATGGGCTGCTAGAGTGCTCTGTGGAAGGACAGAGTTGTATGAATGATAGGACTGTGAAATAATGAGTATCTACGATTTATTTAAGTTGCATGGATATGGTGACTATGTCTTGAAAATTCTATTATGATAATGACGCATATATAGAAGTGTATATATATATTTCATTGCATTTCAAATGTAACAGCTGAAGGTGTTTGAATTATTGAGTGTTATAATTCTGAGATCACTTCAGTGACTATAATGGCAATGGATGATTATGTGCGTAGATACTCACAACATGTTTGGCTGATTGAAGTTTTAGTTTCCGGTAGGAAGGTCTTACATATGGCAATGAGGATAAGTCCATAGTAGAGACCGGGATCTACCACACGTAGAAGCCAAAGGTTATGAGAAGGTTCTCATGGTTGAGAGCTCTAAGTTCTGTTAGTAAGAACAGTTGTAAATATCAGATTTGTAAATGTTTCGAATTTGAGATTTTACTAATAATTGCTAATGACTGTTTGGCTTATATGAAAATGTGTCAGGAGGACATGTTGTAAGTGGATGCTCATGTATGAGAGCAGGCATAAGACCATAATGGGTAGAGTGGTGTCACTTACAGGAGCCAAACAATATGAGGATAGTCTCATGGATAAGAAAACCAATTTCTGTAGTAGACAGAGTTGCAAATGCATACTGAATTTAATTATTAGTGCCATGGATTGGTTATGGAGCAATCGGATTTGAAATTGTATTGCTAAATGTTGCTAACTGTTTGGCTGTTTAATAAGTGTGCCAGGAAGACACATTGCAGTAAGACCATGACAGAGGTCCTACAGAAGCCAAACTTCATGGGAAGGGATTCCATGATTTGAAAATGGGTTCCAGGTGGAATGCCATAAGACATTATTAATGTTTCATCTGCACTACATGATTGGTAAACAATATGAGTGGGATGGTGAAGAATATGTCAGTAAGACATATGAAGGTTAAGTAACATCAAAAGGAATTGGGATGGCAAACCGAGGGACTGTCAACTCAGAGAAGGAGCCTCCATTCCTCATTAAAGAAGGGAAATAACATCGGCAAAATGGATAAGTTTTCCATAAACCCTGAATGATATATATATATGTGTCTAATTGCTAGAGTTAATATGCAGAGCATGTTTTGATTTTATTTCCATCATGAAAGACTGCTTGAAGTATGATTAGGACCTTCATAGCTCACATCAGTAAGGAGTGCACGCCTTTCTGGTGCTGAGTTATGTTAGGGATGCCAATATTGACTACGCCTTAAGGGAATGGACGCATTCCTGGTGTTTCAAGGTTGGATAGTGGATGTTATGAAATAGGTTTACAATTCTAGAGCAGCGATACTAATGAGCTCACTATCCATTTTGTGTTGACAGATTATACATATGAAACTAAGTGTTGCACCTGAAAGAGAAAAGTGAAGAAAATAGTACTCAAGAAGACTGTATAAGCAGTGGTAACCCTTGCATAGGGTGAGTGGGTATCATGGGGCCATGATAGCCTGCAGTTAAGAAAGTTACCTAAAGAATTCCTAAATGGAACCGCCGGCTTACATAAGAGAAGAAGTGCCACCCTTGTGTGGGTGAAGAATTGTTATGCGCATTGAGGGATTGTGATACCGTGAAAGGCTGATGCAAGCCTAAGGCAGAGTAGTGGAGCCTTGACCTGTAATGGTCGGTGGCGCAGTTACCTTCCATTGGTCGATGACCCAGACGTATGTGCTGGCTCGGCAATGGAGAGGGCCAACCAGGTATGGGACTGGTTGGGAACCACCAAATGCTTGGTAAACCCAGTCGGCGTGAAGGTGTACTGGTAGGGCATTAATTATTTGATGATTTGGAACAGCCTGCGTGCTGGCCAAACATCTTAGTCCGCAGGAGGATCCCAAGGCTTATAAAGTAAAAGCAGGACCCTGTGGACCAGAGAGGAAATGCACAGTACAGATAAGTATTCATTTTCATTCATTTCTTATTTAAAATAATGAAGGTTTCAAGCATAAAGCTTGTAACAGTGAGCTGATGCATTATTGTTTCTTTGTTGGAAACCTTAGTCAATACAGGAAGCAAGGACCCTGAAAGAACTAAAAGTTGCTTGGTAGATCCAGAAAGTGGCTGGTTGAGCAAGATTATTGATGATTTGGAGCAGCCTGCGTGCTGGCCAAACATGCGAGATTGTTGATGATTGGGAGCAGCCTGCGTGCTGGCCAAACATGCGAGATGGTTGATGATTTGGAGCAGCCTGCGTGCTGGCCAAACATACAAGGTTATTTGATGTTGTGGAGCAGCTTGCGTGCTGGAAAAACATACAAGACTATTAGATGTTGAGGGGCAGCCTGCGCGTTGACAAAACACCCAAATCCATAGGCGATTCCAAGGCTTGTAAAGCAAAGAAGGACCCTATGGAATAAAGTGAAGACATCTAGTGCAGATAAGTATTTGGTTATCTTGTAATTTCTTGCTTATGAATATACATGTGTATATGATTTGGTTATGATTTCCTATGAAAATAAACTAAACATGCGAATTAATTCAATGTTTGAGTGTAGGTATTGTTGGAAGCAATGACTATGGAAGCATCTTAAGGATGCATGTGGGCATGTAACCACCCTAAAGAGCTCAGCATGAGCAGTAATGAAAGATGGGGCTAGTGGAACTGTGTGAGTCCTAGCAGCTAGGAATTAGACCAACCAAGTGGAGGAACTCCATGGTTGAGAGATCTGGAATAGACCATAGACACTACGTGTCTTAGCCAAGAAGGGCAGGTCAAGCATTCGCGTTGAAGTGAAAGAGGACAGGAGCATGGAAACCACAGTGGTGGTGTGGGCTCCAGAATGGAACAAAACTAAGAGGAGAAACTCTTACTGCTCCCTCTCTTTCCTTTTTATTGATGCATTTATAAAATTAGAAAATTGTTGAATGCATGCATGATTGAAAGTAAAAGTGGGTTTATTTAATTAGTGAATTGTGAATGCTAAGTAATGAATTGTGAATGGATGAAAATGAAGGAATTCATGTGTATGTTGGGTAAGCATAAAAAGTGTGGAAGTCTCATGAGTAAAGCATGGACTATCCATGTCAACTGGGGATAAACCATTGAAAATCAAAGGACTTGGTCCTGAAAGTTCAAAGTAAAGGATAGAATGCAGGGCAGATCTGCAAAGTTTTGAAGTTTTGGATATATGTAAATTGTATATATATATGCCTAGGTCTTGGAACACCGAGGACGGTGTTGTTCTAAGGGGGAGGGGAATGTAATACCCCCAATTCGACCCTTAGGATGTAATGTGTACTTGTGATGTATGTTTTCCTAGCGTGGAGCTCAAGGCCAAGGCCCCGCTAGTGAAAGCCGAATTTTATTTAAAAGGCAAGTATTTGATATTTTGATACCATGTGCTCTTAAGCCATGGAAATTGTAATAGGATGTAAATAAACATCAGGCAATATAAAATGTCCAAAGCTGGCTACGGAGGCAACGAATGAGAAGGGGCCACGTGTATCCACTAGGGAGTGGTGAGGGGGCTATGGGAGTGACCCATAGGTTGCCATATGTCTTTATGAGAACCCATTTGACTTCCTTAGATGACATTAATGCCAATTGTAAGGAAGTGGTTGAGATTTCAGTCCATGACTTTGATGGAGTATGGGCAGCCCTGAAATTCGTATGGGAAGGTATGGGCTCTTTTGACTTGTCCCACAAGTCACTCTACACCTTGGGGGTTGCTCCATCCTTATCCCCATTCCATTGTGGAAGTATGGGACATCTTTTCCCAACCAAAAACGAGTTCCCAGCAATGAGAAAACCAGAAATCGCGACTTGAAGGAGACCCACGTTTTGGGAAGCCAAAAATGTCCCGATTTGGTATTGGACAGAGAAATCCAATGGGGGATCCATTGGTAGGAACCTTGGGGCGAATTTGGGAGCAATAGCTACCCCAAAAGCCATGGGAAAACCCAGTTTTTGCAGCTCAGAAAATGAGTGACGGATTTGGGTTGTTTGCTGAACGAAGCTGTGAGAAATGAAAAGTGTGGATGTTCGAATGGAGGCATGGATCGTTGGAGTCTAGCTTGATGTGTACCAGCTCTGGGATTGAGCTTAGTGGACTAGCATCCCTCTCCATTTCCCATTGCATGCTTGAAAAACCCAACTGTGTGTTGGCTTAGCATGGTTGTCTGAGTGAAATCCTGACTGTGAGGGAGCCATCTAGTTCCTCCTTAGTGGATACACAACCCAGCTCGGGGGTGATCTCTCAGCTGAAAGAATACAGGCTGGACAGAGATCTATGGTTGGGTGGAACGTTGCTCTCACGTAGCCAGTCGTTGGACATCATCTTCTCAAGATAAGTGTTCTGTGGATTATAAACTATTCCTTTTTGCATCCTGCAATATGTTAAATTGCCCATGTTTAATGAAATGAATTAATATAGAATCCATGCATGGCATACGAATGAGATTGGGTCTCTGTATGTTGAATCATTCCTTGCTGTGATTGATATGATTGCAATTACTGTCTGTTTGAGTGCTTGTTAGCATGTTCATTCCGCTGTGTTTATATTGAAACGAATCTGCATATAGAAGTTTTAAAATGTTAGTCATTTATGTGCAAAAATTATTGGGGCTAAAGTTACAAAAGCCCGGTACGTTGTTAATGTTTCCTTCCCTGTTGTTCGAAGGAGAAGGGGACGTTACAGAGCAAGTCAGTGTGAATCAAAGAAGAAAATATTTCCCTCATGGAAAGAACAAATAAATGAAAGAAACCCTTCCTCCTAAAGAAGTTCTCTCATTCAAAGAAGAAGAAGTGCAACAAAGGATTTGACAGGTCAAAATCTAGATGCTTCAATTGTAACAAGAAAATCCATTTCTCAAGATATTGTAGATCAAAGAGGAAACGAAAGTTTCATGCTTCTACTACCATAGAATATGAAATCACTCAAAAGAATGCATCTGAAGAAAAGGAGAAAAGAAGGGAGCATTATCTTGTCTCATCCATTTCAGGATCTGTCAACACAAATGCAGACACATGGTTGATTGACAATGGTGCATTCAAACATATGATTTGTTACAAGAGTACCATCACCGATTTAAAGAGAATGAATTCACATGCATGGTAGAGTTGCGGGTCAACTCAACTAATTCGATCCAAGGAGTTGGATCCACCTCATTCTAATTGAGCACCGATGATATTCTACATGTGGAGTACATTCTATCTATTCTAGGCTTGAAGAAGAGCTTTATCTCAGTTTCAATTCTTGAAGACAAAGGATTCCGAGTTATCTTCATGGATAACAAAGCACTTTTATGGTCAAAGAACAAAAGCCTAGAATATGATGCTGTGATTAGAGTTCGACAGGGAGGACTCTACAAGGTACCTGGGAAGTACATTCAAGCTATGATTCACCACACCATCATTCCATGCGAGTTATGGCATTGAAGGCTTGGACACCTACACTACAAAGCGATACCAGGACTTCAAAAGATGGTAAAAGGTATGCCCATATTTGATTTTGAGCATGATAGTGTATGTCGGGGTTGTGCACTTGGGATTAATGTCAAGAAAATATTTTCTAGCAGTTCTACTAGATCTAAAGGGATTTTAGATTTAATACATTATGATGTATGTGTTCCCATGTCATCCCCCTCCCTGAGTGGCTTCTTATATTATGTATTGTTCATAGATGATTTTTCTAGGAAGTCATGGATTTATTTCATGAAGGATAAAATTGAAACTCTTAGCAAATTTAAAGAGTTTAAAGCCCTAGTTCAAAATCAGAAAGAAAATCGTATCCATGTATTAAGGTCTGATAATGGAGGTGAATTTGATTCACATGCATTTAATGAGCTATGTAGTGATGTAGGAATATATAAACAGTTAACAATACCATAAAACCCTCAACAAAATGGGGTTTCCGAAAGAAATAATAGAACCATATGTGAGGCTACAAAATCCATGATGCATGATCAAGATATGTCTACTTCATTATGGGAAGAAGCCACCCATACAGCTGTGTACATCCAAAATAGAATCCTACATGTCATTCTAGATGAGGAGACACTAGAAGAAGTGTTTACTGGTGAGAAGCCATACATATCACACTTGAGGATCTTCGGTATCCCAGTATACATTCATGTATCGAAATAAAATGGAACAAAGATGAAGCCTTCTGGAAAAAAGGCACCTTTGTGGGTTATAGTGAGTCATCCAAAGCATACCGAATATATCTATCTCGTGAGAGTGTTGGTTATCTCATGGGATGACCTGAGTTCGGCGAATTTCTATTGTAGACCCAACAAAATCCCCTTCAATGGCCCTTTCGGCATCAACTGAAGAATAAGCTGAAATATCACCCGAAGCAAAGATGGGTGATTATAGAATCAGGTTTTTGTAACCTTGGTGATGTGTGGATGTGTTATGCAAACTTTGTTGATGTAATTGTAACTTCGGAATGTTTTTCACCTATGTATATTGTACTCCTATAGAGATGTTGTTATTCCTCTATACAGAAGTGTCGTCATTTGTATTGACAAGTGTCGCAAGTGTCACAACTTGCATGTGATGGGTTATTAAACCACCAAGTGTGGGGTCGGCCCTGATTAGTATTATCATGCGTTATTAGACTGAGTTAGACAAGTCGGCCCTGCTAGTTTATTAGGCAGGTCAGGTCATGTATAAATAGAGTGTGGGAGACACTCTATTTGATCACTTCATTATTCACTTCTATAGACTAGAAAGTGGCGCATAAGTAAGGAAGGACGAGTAGTTGCTAGGAGGACTATCTCTTGTACTTGGGTTGTATCAATGCTCTTTCTATCTCTGAGGAAGTTGTGGGGTTTTTCACCTTTATGGTTTTCCCCAGTGAAACTCTATGTGTCTATTGTCTTATGTGGTTGCTTGTTTTGATTGATATGATTGATATGTTGTACATGTTATTCTCTCAGTAAAGATCCCAGAGTATATTGAATTAATGCTAAAAAATTAACATGGTATCAGAGCTAACCTGAGAAGAAGACACTATGCAGTTGCAGAAGCTAAGGCTTCTTGTTTTTGGGTTTCTCTCCACAGATTTCAGAAAGGTAGTAGGGTAGATTGACTCTCCTCAGCAAGGTGCATCTTTCTATCCAATCAGAATTCAATTATGGGCACTTTCATTCTTGGCCCTAAAAATTAGGGTTTCCACACAAATACGAATTTCTGAATTTTGAGACCATAGATGGAAGCTCCTTGAACAAATTGAAGTTTAGAGCTTTAGATCGAACTTTTTGGTTGGGTGAAGCTCTGAGAAAATCAAACCCTAATTCATGGTCCTCCTTAGTGAATCTGGGAGACTAAAAGGCATTTCTGAAGGGTGAAACTTTGTAGATCTCAAATTCTGAATATACCATGTTGATCAGCTCATCAAGGCGCATATTTCTATTCTTTTAGAAATTTGAAATTGACATTTTAAATTTTTAGGGTTTCTCTGACAAACCCTAATCCAGCACCAGATCTAGATTTTTGCAAATCAAGTGGTAAGACCTAAATATTTTATATTTCCATTTGAAGTACTCTTTAATATGTCTCACCACACCAAGCTTGAGGATAAGCTTGAAGGGGCCGATAAATTCTGAGCATGGAAGTATAGGATCGGGTTAATCATAGAAGAAATGAATTGGACACTCAAATAAGTGAAGAGGTCCCTATCCCAGAGGGATAAGAGGCTAAGGCCTTACATAAGAAGAACTTGGTCAAGGAAAAGAGGATCATTGGCGATTCTATCAAAGACCATCTCATACCACATGTGTCATCTCTAAAGACACCCAAGGAGATGTTTGATTCCTTGACTAAGCTATTTGAAGGGAAGAACATAAATTGAAAGATGATTATGTGGAACCAATTAAAAGGGGTAAAGCTTCAGAATGGAGAGACCATTCAATCTTATTTCTCTAAGGTCTCTCATATCAAGGAACAAGTTAAAGTTGTGGATGGAGTAGTGGATAATGGTGAAGTTGTCATGACCACATTGAATGGCCTACCTAGGTCATGGGATTCCTTCATCCAAGGAATCTATGCAAGAAGGAAATTAATCTCCTTCAATAGACTGTGGGAGGAATGTTCACAAGAAGAGGCTAGGCTAGTAGCTCGAGAAGAAAAGATGGGAAATGAAGATCAAGCTCTCACAACTCACACCAAGAAAGGCAAGTTCAAGAGGAATCCATCCCATCACAAGAAGAAATATTCCCACTCATATCGCAAAGAAAAGAAAGATCTGAGGTGCTTCAATTGTAATGAGAAAGGACACTTTACCTCAGAATGTCCCAAGAGGAGAAAAGAAGGCACCAACAACTTCAAGAAGAAGAAGAGAAAAAAAAATATATTTCATGCTCATGCTGCTGAGGATGATGAACCCCCCAAGAAGAAGGCTAGAGAAGAAAGTGATGATTCATCAAGTGAAGATGAATATGTTCTAATCTCTACTCTCACAGGTACTATCTCTCATGGTTGTAATAATTGGCTTATTGATAGTGGGGATTCCAAACACATCACTGGCTTTAAAGAATCTTTTGTAAATCTATCTCAACATGAGTCACCCCATAAATTGAAACTTGGGGATGACTATCAATATCCTATCAAGGGAAGTGGTGAAGCCTCCTACGACCTAGACTCTGGGAAGTCTTTGAAGATGAAAGATGTTCTATATGTACCTAGGCTCAAGAAGAACCTACTCTCCATATCTGCATTGGATGCAAAAGGCATGAGGGTTGCATTTGTAGATGGTCAAGTCTTAATGTGGCCTAAAGGTAAAAATATAGATGATGTAGTGGTGATTGGAGAGCAAGAGGGAGGATTTTACAAATTGAAGGGACAACCTGAACATGCCATGGTACATGAATCAATGGAGCCAAGTGAACTTTGGCATAGAAGGCTTGCACATGTGCACTACAGAGCACTACCAATTGCAAGTAAAGCTATAGAAGGTCTTCCTGAAATCAAGACAAAGCATGAAGGTGTTCGCAAAGGATGTGCAAAAGGAAAGAACATTAAAAAAGAATTTCCAAGTAGTGAAAGCAAAGCTGACAGAATCTTGGAAATTATCCACTCTCATGTATGCGGTCCAATGTCATCTAGCTCACTGAGTGGGTATGTTTACTTTGTCTCTTTCATTGATGACTTCTCTAGGAATACTTGGGTTTACTTCTTGAAGAACAAAGATGAAGTGTTTGATAAGTTCAAGGAATTCAAAGCCTTGATGGAAAATCAAATTGTCAAGAAGATCAAGACATTCAGATCCGATAATAGCGGAGAATTCACTTCAGGTGATTTCAAGAAACTATGTTGTGATTCAGGGATTAAGAGGGAGTTGACTGCTCCCTACAATCCCCAAAAAAATGGATTTGTAGAAAGGAAGAATAGAACAATCATGGAAGCAGCACGGGCAATGCTGCATGATCAGGATCTACCTATGCATCTATGGGCAGAAGCAGCTAGGAAAACTGTATATGTGCAGAACAGAACACCTCACAAGATATTGGACAACAAGACTCCAGGAGAGGTCTTCTCTGGTAAGAAACCTGAAGTCAACCATCTCAGAATATTTGGTTGTCCAGTATATACACATGTTCCAAAGGAAAAGAGGACAAAGCTAGATCCTTCAGGAAAGAAGGGCATCTTTGTGGGGTACATTGAAAGCTCGAAGGCTTACAGAATATACTTTCTAGGGTTCAAGAAGATTGATGTCAGCAGGGATGTAACATTTGATGAAGACTCATCTTACATCAAATTAAAGAAGGAACCTGTAGAAGATCATGAAGAACCAAAGGAAACCAGATTCCAAGACACCACCATGAATGAAGCAATTCTAGAAGCAGGTCGTGAAATTGAATATCCGCAAGAACCTATAGATCCACCCCGTGAGAAGAACTCTCACAAGAGGAATCCTGCATGGGCTAGAGATCTCATTCAAGATGTAGAAAGGTATGGCATTCCAAAAGAGGAACACAGAGAAAGGAAGAGGACTAGATCTCATACCAGCTATGTTGCGTTACTCTGCGATATCATAAACAAAGAACCTTCCAGTTCTGAAGAAGCATCGGAAAAGAAAGAATGGAAGGATGCCATGGTCAAGGAATACCAGTTGATCATGAAGAATGATGTTTGGGATGTAGTCCCAAGACCTGAAGGGAAGTCAGTTGTGACTTCCAAGTGGATCTACAAGATCAAGCATGTTGTAGAGGGAATCATAGATAAATACAAAGCAGGGTTTGTAGCTCGTGTCTTCTCCTAGAAAGAGGGAATAGACTATGAAGATACTTTTGCTCCTATAGCAAGATACACTTCCATCAGATCAGTACTCGCTCTGGTTGCAGTGATGAAATGGAAGATACACCAGATGGATGTCAAGACAACTTTCTTGAATGGTGTAGTCGAGGAGGAAGTGTATGTGGAGCAACCACTTGGTTTTGAGACACATGATAGGAAGTCATATGTGTGCAGATTGAAGAAATCCTTGTATGTCTTGAAGCAAGATCCTAGGATTTGGTATGGTAGGATAGACAATTTCCTATCCAGTTTGGGCTATACTAAGAGTAAAGTGGATTCCAACCTTTACTACAAAGTTGATGAAGGCAATCATGTGATACTACTCTTGTATGTGGATGGCATGTTTGTTACAGGTGAGGATGGGTTGATTTCCAACACAAAGAAGAAGCTTGCTGCCGAGTTCGAGATGAAGGACTTGGGGATGATGCACTATTTCCTAGGCATGGAGGTGTGGCAGAGTGCAGATGGAATCTTCCTTGGACAAGGGAAGTATGCAATAGAGATCCTTAAGAGGTTCGGGATGATGGACTGCAAAGCCATGGCCACACCTATGGCATCGAACCTGAATCTTCTGTGTGATGCTTCATTTGATCCGGTTGATGTCTTGGTGTATCGTCATATTATTGGGTCCTTGATGTACCTGATGAACATGAGACCAGATATTTGCTTTGCGGTGAACATATTGAGCTAGTTCCTGACAGATCCCAGAGGTGTTCACCTGGTTGCTGTAAAGCATATTCTGAGGTACCTGAAGGATACAATTGACTATGGACTCAAGTATGATGGGAATCAAAAGTTTAACCTATAGGGTTATGTCAATTCATATTGGGCAGGCAGTGCCGTAGATAGGAAGAGCACTTCTGCGTGCTTCTTCAGTATGGGATCAGGTGTGATCCCTTAGTTTAGCAGGAAGCATTTCTGTGTAGCACTGAGTACAGCCGAGGCAAAGTATTTTGCAACTTGTTCAGCTAGTTTTGAGGCAGTGTGGCTCCAGAAGCTACTATCTGAGCTATTTGATCTCCCGTTGGAGGTTGCTGGTATCTTTTGTGACAACCAGAGTTGTGTGAAGCTGTCTGAGAACCCGGTGTTCCATGATAGGTCAAAACACATTGAGATCAAATATCACTATATCATGGATATGGTGCAGAGAGGAGCAGTGAAGCTACTGTATGTTGCTAAGGATGAGCAGGTTGTAGATGTGTTGATGAAACCACTAGCCAGAGTGAAGTTTGAGTACTTCAGAGAGAGGCTTGGTTTTGTTCATATTGACGACACTTCAAGGAAGAAGTGATGGAGACATTTGCAGGAGCCATTGCAAGCATGCTAAGAGGAGGATCCTTCTCATGGCTGTGGATATAAGCGTTGGATGATGAGCATCAGGACAATGCTCCAGTTATTGCTTTGTATATGCATCATGTTGGATGCTAGATATGATCAATTTGATCATGTATTTGTATATGCATCATGTTGGATGCTTTGATAGGTTTGATCATGTATATGTATATGCATCATGTTGGATGCTAGATATGATCAGTTGGATCATGTATTTGTATATGCATAATGTTGGATGCTTGAGATGATCAGTTGGATCATTTATTTGTATATGTATAAGGTGGATACATTGTATGATCAGGTGGATCATGTATGTGATATGCATTAGGTAGATGCATGATATGTATCAAGTGGATACATTATATGATCAGGTGGATCATGTATGTGATATGCATCAGGTAGATGCATGATATGTATCAGGTGGATACATCGTATGATCAGGATGATCATGGATGATGAGCTTTAGGATGTTGCCCCAGATGACATGCATCAGGTGGATGCATTGTATGATCAGGATGATCATGGATGATGAGCTTCAGGATGTTGCTCCAGATGACATGTATCAGGATGATGTTATGATGACGATCAGGATGATAATGTGTGATGAGTATCAGGATGATATTCTGAATGATGTATGAGCATCAGGATGATGCTCCGTGCGATGATGATCAACTGGATCATGGGTATCAGGTTGATACTTCGAGGTCATGGATGATATGTGGCAGGTTGTGCAAGTAGCATGTAATCAGTCCTTTGAGATCTGATGGGTTGAGCTGTGTGCTCGTAATCATTCCTAGGATGAGGTCTTGCTATGGAGACATGTACTCAGTCCTGGAGATCCGATAGGTTGAGCTGTGTGCTCGTAATAAGTCCTGAGATGCTCTTTAGAGATCTTGTCAGTCGTGCTGCAACACATAAATGTTCCTGGGATACTCTTTAAAGGTATTGTCTATTCACATGTAATCAGTCTTGGAGATCTGATAGGTTGAGCTGCGTGCTCGTAATAAGTCGTGGGATGCTCTTTAGAGATCTTGTCGGTCGTGCTGCGGCGCATAAATGTTCCTGGGATGCTCTTTAAAGGTATTGTGAAGGGATGCATGTAATCAATCCTGAGAGATATTGCCGGTCGTGCTTAGGCACATAAATGTTCCTGGGATGCTCTAGTCAGGTATTGCATCAACACATAATTAGTCCTGAGATTTCACCTCTATCAGACCATTCACACAGATGATGAAGACCTATAGGTGGTGGGCCTACATCCAGCATGAAATAGGGATAGCTCTGTAGAACTTCCTATGAAGAGTAGTTCAGATATTGATTAAGATAGCAGCAGCAGTGACGATGACGATGATCCAGTGACGATGATCCAGAGAAGAAGACTTGTGCTAGCAGATCTATGTCGAGAAATACCTTCCTAGTTAAGAGGGAGTGTTGATGTAATTGTAACTTCGGAATGTATTTCACCTCTGTATATTGTACTCCTATAGAGATGTTATTATTCCTCTATACATAAGTGTCGTCATTTGTATTGACAAGTGTCACAATTGTCGCAACTTGCATGTGATGGGTTATTAGATCACTAAGTGTGGGGTCAACCCTGATTAGTATTACCATGGGTTATTAGACTGAGTAAGACAAGTCGTCCCTACTAGTTTATTAGGCAGGTCAAATCATGTATAAATAGAGTGCGGGAGGCACTCTATTTTATCACTTCATTATTCACTTCTACACTCACTAGAAAGTGGCACACAAGTGAGGAAGGAGGAGTAGCTGCTAGGAGGACTATCTCTTGTACTTGGGTTGTATCATTGCTCTTTCTATCTCTGAGGAAGTTGTGGGGTTTTTCACCTTTATGGTTTTCCCCAGTGAAAATTTGTGTGTCTATTGTCTTATGTGGTTGTTTGTTGTGATTTATATGATTTATATGCTGTACTTGTTATTCTCTCAGTAAAGATCCTAGAGTATATTGAATTAGTGTTCAAAAATTAACAAACTTGTAATGTACTCCTTGTTAACATCTACTTAACATATTGTTACCTATATGTAACTATGCACTCTGCAGTTATCAACAAGCTACAGACTTCGCTGAATCGTTGTTTGTTTACCCTTATAACTACACATTCATCATACTTAACATGACTTCACAAATTTCATATAGACATGTTCCGCTTACTTAACACAATATTCTCATCCAGATACATATGAAAGAAAATACATAAGTATAATCATAACATGAACACACATAATACCATAGATTCATACACACAACACCGATATTGATGTGGTTCACCCCCTAGATGGGAGCTACATCCATAGGAACTACTATTATATTACTTGGAAGGGGTAATAGTTCCAGTCTGCGCACTCAACTGTAGAATCTTCTCTACAATAGATCTACGTGCACTCAACTGCAAATTATTTTCTCTCTTAGATCTCTCTCAGTATAGATCTAGCAATATCTAACAAAATCCCAACATAAGTCTCTAACAACATCTAACCCTTCCTTATACAAAATTTCCCTTTATATATATTGTGCCTGAAGGTCACATATTTACAATAACTTGGGATAACCCCCATAGTACCCTTAAACCCAAAATAGCATGGTTCTCCTATTGACCACACTTTTCCTTAACTTCGTTGGAGCTCTGCTGTCCTTTTGCCCCACTTTTATGGCTCTGATGCTTCTTCTGACAATCGTAGTTTTGAATGCGTGGCTCTAACTCTATAGTGGTGTGTCCTTTGCACCATTCTTCTTCTTTACTCTTCACTTCTGTAGTTGACAGTTCACCGCTTCATTCATAACTGCTCCAACTACCTATGGTCATCCTTAGTACTTCACCTTTACTAAGGGGACATGTCATTTCCTATCAACTTTGCTTCGTTTCATACCCTCCTCCCAAGAATTGCGGAGTTTCTTCTCCCAAAAATAGTCAATGTTAGGACTCACCTAACTTGTACCTTTGTCATCAAAACTTCTTGCACTTTGGATGCACCCAACAGGCCCCTAACACTTACTTGTGGCTCGCCCCCAAGCCACTTTGACTGGTTTTCTTCGACTATGCATCCCCTGGGATGTTCAACTTCGCAGTGAATTCCTGAAAAGCTCCGCTTAGCTTTGAAACTACTTCCTTAGTCTCTTGCTCAAATTCCTTAATCGTTTCGAGCATCATTTCTGATACGGGTTCTTGCATTTTCTTTTTCACTGTATTCTTTGTCGTGTAGATTTCTTGCAGTTTCTCCTCATTTTATTCAGAAAGTGCCAGTGCCTCTTCTTGCATCGGCTGCAAATTTGCGAAGTTTAATATTCCTTCATCCTTAGCGCTTTCAGCTCCTTTTGAAACTCTTTCGTCTCTACAAACTTCTGGATCCTTTTTGTTGGAGGAAACTCCTTCATGGCCATGTTCATAGAATCCAGGTCCTTCTTCCTTTTTTGAACTTCGTCCTGAATTTTCTGTAATTCAAGGTCCTCCTACAGCATATCCCATACCTTAGTGACTTCTTTGAGTAGGTACTGACATCTCCCAACTTCAGCGTAGATATTTTCTTTTGAAGTCTTCAACTCGTCGGCTCTTGCTTCTTTCACCTCTGGCGGGGTTCCAGGTTGTTCCGAGACTCCAAGTTAACGATCTTCTCCTTGTAGCTAATCTCGATATCCTCCATCTTAGCTTTGAGATTGTACACAACAACACCAATCTTCAGGATGGTCTCTTCTACTTCAGGCTCTTCTGTGGAGTCTGGGATCTTTGCCTAGACTTCAGTGACGAATTTCTTCAAATTTTTTTGCCTCTCTTGCACATATGCTAGCTCATTTGTCTTCATCGCGCATTCATCCTTCGAATCCTTATAGCTATCTTCCAGCTTCAGATGCTAGTTATAATAGAACATATTTCTATCTCCGATTTCTTCCACAACCTTCAAATGCAGATTATGCAATCCTGCGATGGGAAACATCCCAACGTTAATGTCCATATGCGCGATCTACTTCACACCATCAGTAAGCTCATCAAGTGGGAATATTAAATTCATCAGCTCTATTCGGACTAGCCGAGGTCTCATCATGAAGGAAGGAATCTTTATTTTCCTTTGGATTGACTCGCCTCTCTTATCTTCAGAATCTGATTCTTTGACTGAGTCTTGCTGGACTTGTTCTACTCTTGCTACTAGACTCTTCAGTTCTACGAGGATTTCTATCATACTCGCTTGGAATTCCTCATGCTTGTTTTCCTTCAATGTGAGTGTCTCCTAAAGGTGCTCATTGAATCGGGTTGCAATGTAGTCATAATAATCACCATGCAACTGCGCATCGAGCGAATCCTTATTTGCTTCCTGTTTCTTTATTTGGCTACTTCCGGCACGTTTGTGTCAAGATTTTTCCTATGTCGGGATTTTTCCTGTGTCGACAAATCAACAGTTTGTTTCTATTCTTCTCCTTGATCCTGTTCTATATTTTTCACACTTGTTGTCTCGTATTCTTTGTTTTGCGTATTTTTAGTTGCGCTTTCCTCTGATGTAGTGATCAACATTTCTGGTGCATCGATATTCCACTCTAGTGGCCATTCTTCTATGATAAGATCAATTTTCTGTGCATCTAAATTATATATCCCTTCAAACAATTCAGGATTATTTAGCTGTGCTCTCGGGTGAATGTAAATGAAATGAAGGCCAAATTTGAATGTCATCTTGCGAATATAGACAATTGTTATTTCTTTGGTAATACATGAGGTCTACTGGATATATTCACATAACTAAATATAATACGTAAACAACTGTATGTTATTGAGACTTTTCCTGTCTGGATTCGAATTTTCCCACATGTTTGCAAACCTAGGTCCTAGAGAATCTTCAATGAATATCGGAACATCCTGCTAATAGTTAGGCTCTTTCCATGCTATGAATGCGATCAACACTGGTAATATAATGGAATTAGTGTCCATTATCCTGTGTGTCTGCAACATCATCATGGAACTCGCTCAATAGATAACTCACCCAATTATACTAAAGTCCATCCTTGGCCTTCACAAGTAGGGAAATTGTAGCGATTAGCACCTCGTTCAGTCTGCATTTCCATAGGACTCTCCTTGCAAGCAGTTCAACTGTGAATCACATAGCTTGATCCTTGATTCCAGTTGTTTGATATCCATGGATTCCCTTGAGCAAACCAAATTCCCTTTTCATTCTTTTCGAAATATATTTGTCCTTGTTCTTTCCTACAAATTACCTCTCTTGCTCAAGTGCGTGATTCTATAGATTAGGTCTATGTTGATGTCGATCTTGTGGTCTAACAACACGTATCCCTAGTGCATACATGAAAGTAGTGTGCGCAAAACCGTTGTGAGCTCTAGGATTTTGTCAAACTGCGGAATTCGCAGCAAATTCAACAACCCTGACGGCTGCAACAGTGCAATTCAGTCTTGTGCTTGGATTGTGGTCTACTTGTTGGCTTCATCGTGTATCCTACACATATACTGGTTCGATTGAAACTATGGGTACTTCGTTTCTTGCAGCAAGTCATGATCCGATAACTTGCACTCTGGAATTTTACCAAGAAAATTATCCTTTATGCGCATAGGACTCTACATGGGAGGAATCGAGATCTCATACTATGGATTCTTCATGTGTATCACCACTAGTGCATTATATTTTCTTGGAGGGATATATTCTGGAACAAGCAAAATCATTTTGTCCTAAGGTTTTTCTAGCGGAAAAGGATTTGGAATATTTGCGGCCTTTGGATTTTCTTGTTGGAATATTCTCACCATCATCATTTGTATTTGCATGCAGTCATCAGTATGGTAGTCTCCCAGCACATTGTGCTTATTTTTCAGCCCTCTAGAGCCTCGTTTTGCTCAATTTTATCCCTCCTAGCCACATATGCTACCTTGTTTCCATCACTAGAGTAAAACTGCACCCTCTTCCACCTATTTAGGAGTTCTATCAGTCAGTTCCATGATTAGTGGATCGGTTCCTTGATTTGAGGACTTATTGCTTAGTTAACTGGCTGTAGCTCTTAGATTGACTGCTACATAGACTAGTTCATCTCTACTGACCACAAATAGCTCCTCATGCACCCACCTTGGAGTCTCTTTCCCTATATTTGTGCTCACATGACTCACTTAGACTCACATTGACTGATATTTGACTATCTGTGACTAGTACCACTGATTGGGTGGTGTCTCCAATGTTGTCGAAGCCACACCTTGAGGAGAATTCGAATCACCTTTGGGGTAATCAAATTCATTCTATTGTACTCTCATGTTTTTTCCAGCTTATAGCTGATGAATGACATTAGATTAGTTTTCCACATTATTTGAGTTTCATGTGTGAATATTGATTCAATTCTATCTCTTCTTCTAATCAATTCTTTGAGTGAAATTGTGAGGTTTGTTCAAGCTAAGTGATCTACACCTATAGAATTTCACATGGTATCAGAGCTTGATACAAATATTTGAATTGCAGCATTGCAGTAGTTTATTGAACAACTATTTTTCAGTAGAGCACCGAAAGCCTCTATATTTCCACAGAAAATCCTAATGCCATTGCATTGAATTCACTGGAGCAATCTAGTGAGGTCTATCCAGGTGTGAAGGATGCAGTAACATGTGCTCACAGTCCTAACGCATTTTTCTTTAGATTCTGCAAAAAAATCCATCAAAATTTTCTTGTTTTATTGCAGGTTATTCCATCTTCAGCATATTTGAATTCAGCAGCTACTATGGATCTCCATTTTTTTTGCAGGTTATTCGAAGTTTTCTATAGTTGCAGCAGTTTCCTATAGTTGTAGCAGTTTCAAATTTTTATGCAGTTGCAGCAGTTTCGAAGTTTTGTGCAGCTGCAGTAGTTTCAAAGTTTTCTACAGTTGCAGCAATTTCAAATTTTTCGGCAGTTGCAGTGATAAATTTTTAGCATTAATTCACAATACTCTAGGATCTTTACTGAGAGAACAACATGTACAGTATATCAATGCATATCAATCATAATAATCATGTCAATCATCACAAGAATCAAAAGCATGAGAGACAATACACACATAGAGTTTCCGCGGGGAAAACCCTAAGGTGAAAAACCCCACAACTTCCTCAGAGATAGAGAGAGCAATGGCTCAACCAAAGTACAACCAAAATACACAGAGATAGTCTCCTAGTAGCATATGATCTTCCTCTTCACATGTGCGCCACTTTCCGAGTGAAGGAAGAATGAGTTTCTGAGTGATCCAAATAGAGATCTACCGATCTCTATTTATACTTGTCCTATTTTCCCAGTGACCTTATGGGGCCGACTTGTCTAGCTAGGTAGATCAACAATATATTACATAATTCAGGGCCAACCCCACACATGGTGGTCTAATAACCCATCGGCAAGTTAACATACTTGCAAAACTTGTCAATACACATGATGACACTTCCGTATAGAGGAATGACACATCTCTATAGGAGTACAATAATATATAAATGAAATACATGGATGAAATACATTCCAAAGTTACATATACATCAACACTCCCTCTTAACTAGGAAGGTATTTCTCGACACAGATCTACTAGCACAAGTCTTCTTCTTTGGATCATCGTCATCCATGCATCATCCTCGATTCATCGTCATCGTCACTGCTGTTGCTACCTCAACCAATCTTTGAATCTACTCGTCATAGGAAGTTCAATAGAGCCAGTCCTTTTTCATACTGGATGTAGGCCCACCACCTGCAGGTCTTCATCATCACTAGCCATACTGTGGAATCCTCAGGACTTATTACGTGCATCACAAAACCTTGAAAGAGCATCCCAGGATGTTACAGGTACACAACTCCAACTTGTAGGATCTCCCAGGGCCATATTATATGTGATGTCACCACAAAACCTCGCAAGAGCATCCCAACCTATTATGAGCATACAGCTCTACCTATAAGATCTCCCAGGGACATATTACATGTGGTCACCACAAAACCTCGCAGGAGCATCCCAGGATGGTATGAGCACATAGCTCTACCTATAGGATCTCCCAGGGCCAAATTACATGTGGTCATGGAAAAACCTCGCAAGAGCATCCCAGGACTTCTTACGGGCACACAACCCAACCTATCGGATCTCCCAGGGACATATTATATGCCATAGGACAAAACCTCAAAAGAGCATCTTCCAGATATCCCAGGGTCAGATTACATGCCATAGGCAAAACCTCGAAAGACTATCTGCAGATCTCCCAGGGCCAAATTATATGTCCTCCTAGAGAAAAACCTCAAAAGAGCATTTGCCGAATATCCCTGGGCCAAATTACATGCCATAGGAAAAACCTCGAAAGACTATCTGCAAATCTCCCAGGGACAAATTATATGCTCATCTGCACAACCTGTTCCACGACCATAGAGTATCCGCCTGATACTCACCATACATCATCCTGATGTACACATGATCATCTTGATCATCATCACTGCATCGTCTTGATGCATGCCATCTGGAGCAACATCCTGAAGCTCGTCATCCATGATCATCCTGATCATACAATGAATCTACTTGATGCATACCAAGTATCTACCTGATACATATCATCATACATGATCCTCCTGATCATACAATGTATTCACCTGATACATACATAGATACATGATCCACGCAATGTATCCACCTGATATATATCAACATACATGATCTACCTGATCATACACAGTATCCACCTGATACATATACAGATACATGGTCCAAGCATCCAACATGATGCATATACAAATACATATAAATGATCCAACTGATCATATCCAACATCCAACATGATGCGTACATACATATACATATAAATGATCCAACTGATCATATCCAACAATTAACATGATGCGTACATATATATACAGAGTAGTAACTAGAGCATCATCTTGATGCTCATCATCCAGCGCTTACATCCACAGCCATGTGAAGGATCCTCCTTCCAACATGCTTGGAATGGATTCAACAAATGTGTCCATCACTTCTTCCTTGAAGTGTCATCAATCTAAAGAACACCAAGCCTCTCTCTGAAGTACTCAAACTTCACTCTGGCTAGTGGTTTCATCAACACATCTGCAATCTGCTCGTCCGTCGCAACATACAGGAGCTTCACTGCTCCTCTCTGCACCATATCCCTGATATAGTGATATTTGATCTCTATGTGTTTCGACCTGTCATGAAACACTGGGTTCTTAGACAGATTCATAGAAGATACCAGTAGCATCCAAGGGGAGATCAAATAACTCAGACAATAGCTTCCAAATCCATACTGCCTCACAACTATCCTAACAGGCTGCAACATACTCTACCTCGGCTGTACTCAGTGCTACGCAGGACTGCTTCCTACTAAACCAAGAGATCACACCTGATCCCATACTGAAGAAACACCCATATGTGCTCTTCCTATATGCAGCATTGCCTTCCCAATCTGAATCAACATAACCCTACAGGTTAAACTTTTGATTCGCTTCATACCTGAGCCCATAATCAACTGTACCCTTCAGGTACCTCAGAATATGCTTTACAGCAACCAGGTGAACACTCCTCGGATCCATCAGGAACTCGCTCAATGTGTTCACCGGAAAGCAAATATCTGGTCTCGTGTTCGTTAGGAACATCAAGGACCCAATCATCTGACGATACATGGAGACATCAACCGGCTCAGATGAAGCATCACATAGAAGCTTCAGATTCAATTCCATAGGTGTGGCCATGGCCTTGCAATCCATCATCCCGAACCTCTTCAGGATATCTACTGTATACTTCCCTTGTCCAAGGAAGATCCCATCTGTACTCTGCCACACCTCCATACCTAGGAAATAGTGCATCATCCCCATGTCCTTCATATCGAACTTGGCAGTAAGCTTCCTCTGTGTATCAACAATCAATCTTTCATCTCTTGTTACAAACAGGTCATCTACATACAGGAGTAGAATCACAGGATTTCCTTCCTCAATTTTGTAGTAAAATTTGGAACCCGCTTTACTCTTGGTAAAGCCCAAACTGGATAGAAAGTTGTCTATCCTACCAAGTTCTGCACATATATGACTTCCTGTCACATGCCTCAGAACCAGGTGGCTGCTCCACATATACTTCTTCTTCAACTACACCATTCAAGAAAGCTGTCTCGAAATCCATCTGGTGTATCTTCCATTTCATCACTTTTATACTTCTCTATGATGCCATCTACATCATGCTTGATCTTTTAGATCCATTTGGAAGTCACAACAGACTTCCCTTCAGGTCTTGGGATCGCATCCCAAACATCGTTCTTCGTGATCGATGGATCATGGCATTCTTCCCGTATCCTGGGAACTTCAATTTCTTCAATAGACAATTTTGTTGCTTGAACAAATGTTGTAGTCCTTCTTTTGTAGGTGAAGGTATACGATCTTTCGTACAAAACAAGTTAAATTGCATGATTAGAAACATCTCATAATTTTCAGAACAAATTCTTTCACATAAAGAAATATGTCATACAGTCATGCAATTATTTAAGCCAATCCTTCAATACAACATTTATCCATATCCCGTAACTTTCTAGATGCCTTCCAATCTCTACCAGAACATTGTTAAGAGTGTGAACAAATCCCAACATGTCAGCAAAGAGGTTTCATTCTAGATAAGTAGAAATGGAATGTTGTACAGTGCCATAGGCTACTTACCCATCATATGCATATTAGTAGTATACTATTCATTAATGCAAATATGCAAAATACACAACCTAAGTCTAGGAACATAAGTATATACATCATTGAACAATATTATTTAAACAATCAAATATACGAGAAATGACAATTCAAATACTTATCTTTGTTTGTTTGTTGTCGGGTGGACTCTCTCTCAATATTTGCTTCCTTGCATGAATTGCTGGAGTGTGCTCCCTCTTGATCTTTGCTTCCTGGATTACTTGTCCTAGTTGATTCTTCCCATAGATGTATAAGCAGATTTTGGTCATGCAGCATTGTCCATGTTGCTTCCATGATTGTTCTTATTCTTTCTTTCTACAACTCCATTCTGTTGTGGGTTGTAAGGATCCGTCAACTCCCTCTTAATCCCTGAATCACTGCATAGCTTCTTGAAGTCGCCTGAGGTGAATTCTCCACCATTGTTGGATCTGAATGTTTTGATCTTCTTATCAGTTTGGTTCTCCATCAAGGTTTTGAACTCCTTGAACTTATCAAATAATTCATATTTTTTCTTCACGAAGTAAACCCAAGTCTTCCTGGAGAAGTCATCAATGAAAGAGACATAGTAAACATACCCACTTAGAGAACTGGATGACATGGGACCGCATACATCGGAGTGGATAATTTTCAAGATGCGTTTTTCCTTGCTTTCACTGCTTGTAAATGCCTTCTTTATGTTCTTTCCTTTTGCACATCCTTTGCAAACACCTTCATGCTTGGTCTTGATTTCAGGAAGACCTTCTACTACTTTTCTTCCAATTGGTAATCCTCTGTAGTGCATATGTGCAATTATTCTATGCCAAAGTTCACTTGGCTCCATGGAATCATGTACCATGGAATGTTCAAGTTGTCCCTTCAATTTATACAAACCTCCCTCTTACTCTCCAATCACCACTGCATCATCAATAGTTTTACCCTTTGGCCACATTAGGACTTGGCCATCTACAAATGCAACCCTCATGCCTTTTTCATCCAATGCAGAGATGCAGAGTAGATTCTTCTTGAGCCCAGGTACATAAAGAACTTATTTCATCTTCAAAGACTTTCCAGAGTCTAGGTTGTAGGAGGCTTCACCACTTCCTTTGATGGGGTATTGATAATCATCCCCAAGTTTCACCTTATGGGGTGATTCATGTTCAGAGAAGTTTACAAAAGATTCTTTAAACCCAGTCATGTGTTTGGAAGCCCCACTGTCAATTAACCAATCATTACAACCATGAGAGATAGTACCTGTGAGAGCGGATATTAGAACATACTCTTCTTCACTTGATGAGTCATCATCACTTTCTGCCCTAGCCTTATTCTTTGGAGGTTCATCATTTTCGACAACATGAGCATGGAACTTTCTTTTGCTTCCCTTCTTCTTCTTGCTGGAGTTGTTGTTGTTGTCCCTTTTGTTCTTGGGACATTCTGAAGCAAAGTGACCCTTCTCATTGCATGTGAAACATCTTAGATCCTTCTTATTCTTTTGTTGGTTGTGATAGGATCTCTTGTAGTGAGAGTGCTCCTTCTTGGGCTTGCTTCTTTTGGTGTGAGCTGCGAGAGCTTGATCTTCACCTCCCATCTTTTCTTCTCGAGCTACAAGCCTAGCTTCTTCTTGAGAGCATTCTTCCCACAGTTTACTGAAAGAGATCAATTTCTTTCTTGCACAGATTCCTTGAATAAAGGAGTCTCATGACCTAGGTAGGCCATTCAGAGTGGTCATAACAACTTCACCATTGTCCACTACTTCATCCACAGCTTCAAGTTGTTCCTTGATCTGAGAGATATTGGAGAAGTAATATTGAATGGTCTCTCCATTCAACATCTTGACCCCTTTCAATTGATTCCGCAGAGTCATCTTCCGATTTATGTTCTTCCCTTCAAATAACTTGGTCAGGGAATCAAACATCTACTTGGGTGTCTTTAGAGAAGACACATGAGGTATGAGATGGGATTTGATAGAGTCAGCAATGATTCTCTTTTCCTTGACCAAGTTCTTCTTATGCAATACCTTAGCCTCTTCATCCTCTGGGATAGGGACGTCAGAGCTGATGTAGGAGTCCAATTCATTTTCTTCCAGGATTAACCCAATCCTATACTTCCAGGCTTGGAATTTATTAGCCCCTTCAAGCTTATCCTAAAGATTGGTGTGGTGAGACATCTTAAAGAGTACTTCAAATGGAAATAGAAGAGATTTAGGTCTTACCACTTATTTTGCTGAAAACTCGATCTGGTCCTGGAATAGGGTTTGTCGAAAAAACCCTAAAAATTCAAAAAGTGAATTTCAACTTTTTGAGAGGATAGAAAGATGCTCCTTGATGAGTTGATCAACCTGGTGTATTCAGAATTTGAGATCTGCAAAGCTTCACCCTTCAGAAATGCCTTTTTGTCTTCCCAGGTTCACTAAGGAGGACCCTGAATTAGGGTTTGCATTTCTCGAAGATCTACCCAGCCAAAAATCTCGATCCAAAGCTCTAAACTTTGATTTTTGCAAGGAGCTTCCAGCTATGTCTTCAGATTCCAGAAATACCTATTTTTGTGGAAACCCTAAGTTTTAGGGCCAAATATGAAAATGCTCAGAATTGAATTCTGATTGGACAGATAGATTCGTCTTAATGAGTAGAGTCAATCTACTATACTTCTTTCCCAAAATCTGTGGAGAGAAACCCAATAAACAAGAAACCCTTGGTTTCCGTCACTGCACAATGTCTTATTCTCAGGTTAGCTCTGATAGAACAACATGTACAGTGTATCAATGCATATCAACCATAACAAGCATGTCAATCATCACAAGAATCAAAAGCATGAGAGACAATAGACACACAGAGTTTCCATGGGGAAAACCCTAAGGTGAAAAACCCCACAACTTCCTTAGAGATAGAGAGAGTAATGGCTCAACCAAAGTACAACCAAAATACACAGAGATAGTCTCCTAGTAGTAGATGATCCTCCTCCTCACATGTGCGCCACTTTCCGAGTGAAGGAAGAATGAGTTTCTGAGTGATCCAAATAGAGATCTCCCGATATCTATTTATACTTGTCCTATTTTCCCAGTGACCTTATGGGGCCGACTTGTCTAGCTAGGTAGATCAACAATATATTACATAATTCAGGGCCGACCCCACACATGGTGGTCTAATAACCCATCGACAAGTTAACATACTTGCGACACTTGTCAATACACATGACGACACTTCTGTATAGAGGAATGACACATCTCTATAGGAGTACAATAATATATAAATGAAATACATGGATGAAATACACTCTGAAGTTACATATACATCAACATGCAATAGTTCTCTATAGTTGCAGTAGTAGACTCGAAATCAATAGCTACTATGGATCACTCTCTGGTTCCAAACTCACATTCTTCAACTATTTCGAATGTAAATTCAGAATGGAGATCTTCATGAAGTCCAAAGGTCTCTTAAGAGTGTCACATGGGACAACATTCAAACCTACTGATGCTACACAGAAAGCCAAATATCTTGATAGAATTGGTGTAGCAATGGGATTTCTACTCATTATTTTCGACAATATACACTTTCATCTCTCTGGTCTCAAAAATCCCAAGGAGGTTTGGACAAAGATTGAAACTCTGTTTGGAAAAAAGGATGATTTGAAAGAGCATCAATTGGAAAATGATTTAAACTCTTTGAGCCCCGTTAGTTTCGAGTTCTTCACCAATCCAAAGAACCTGGTTGTGCAGATGAAGCAATATGGAATTGAGAAAGATGAAGAAGAAGATACTGAAGACATTCCTTTCTCTATTTCTCTAGAATTTGAAGACTGTTTCGAATTGTCTACTTCCCATGTAGCTACTGCAGATTAAAGTAACACAACTGATGGAGTTGATCCATCTTCTAATTCGAATTCTGAGCAATATATGTCAACAACTACTCTAGAAGTTGAAGAGACTTTAGAAATCTCTACTTCCCATGAGCCTGCTGATGTGCAAGGTGATGATCTACTAAGTGTTTTGGAGGATAAATCAGATTTTGGAGGTGATGAATTCGCCCTCCTTGATAAAATGCTTCTTACATACTTCAATTCGATCATTGGCACATGTTTTCAGAGTTTCACCGAAGATGGAAGATGCTACCATTCACTTGGGTTCAAGTTTTAGGCATATCCTTTTGTTTTTGGTTTTGATATCACCCCTGCTGGTTCAGAGGAGATCATAAGAAGCCATCTATCAATTATTGGAGATGATTTGAAGTCCAAGCCATCACCATTATGTCATGGTTCATTTGGTTTTGATCTCACCCCTGTTGGTTCAAATAAGATCAGAAGAAGCCATCTATCATTCTTGGATCTTATTTTGAAGTCCAAGATACCACCATCATATAATAGTTCATTTGGCTATGATCTCACCTATGTTGGTTCAAAGGAGATATCAAAGAACTATCTACGCCTTCCTAGAGTTGATCCTACCTTAGATAGTTCGAATCACATGTTCAAGAATGATCTTCATATTTTTTTATTTGTTCTCATCGTGTTTGGTCAGAAGGGAAAGTTCATGAAGCCTCCGGATTCGCTTGCATCCACTGAAGGAGAATTCAGGCACATGTTTTTGGAGCATTATCAACTTCTTCGCAAGAGGAAGATACCTCCATAAATTGAAGACAATTTTCCTACCACACCACCACTGCTTGATGAGCAAGAGAGCGAAGCTTCATCTCAAGAAAGTTCAGATTATGAGTCTGAAAGTGATGAAGAGTGAATGCTAGATCCAAATCCACAAGAACCTAAAGATATAGCACCTAACAGTGAAGATGAGCAAATGTTAGATCCAGATCCATATGAACCTGATGATATACAACCTGAAGGTCCTCCTCTTCTGATATGGGCAGCCACAACTCTTAGATTTGTCAGAGATCTTATCGGAGATCCACTTGATCAAAGGAGAACCAGATCTGATTTTCAGAATGGAAGGTTTCATCCTTATGACATTGATCATTCTCACATTGATCCATTTCTTGTTGATAGATCCTTTCTTAGTAAAGAATGTCACTTTCCTCCTTTTGGGGTGAGTGATTCCCATGCTTGATTAGATATTTACAGTCTATATTGAGGGGGTTCTTTCTTCCCACTGGATTTTCCCTCTTTCCTCACATTTTTATTTAGAGTGTTGTACGGGGTGACCTTTGGTCTCAGTTACCAGGGCCCTATTTTTTTATTTCTAATTCCTCACAGTCCGGCTTGTGGGGGGGTGTTGGAATATTCTCACCATCATCATTTGTATTTGCATGCATTCTGCATGCATCCAGTCATCATTATGGTGGTCTCCCATCACCTAGTGCTTATTTTTCAACCCCCTGGAGCTTGTTTTTGCTCAGTTTTATCCCTCCTAGCCACATATGCACACTTGTTTCCATCACTAGAGTACAACTGCACCCTATTACACCTATTTAGGAGTTCTATCAGTTAGTTCCATGATTAGTGGATCTATTCCTTGATTTGAGGACTGATTGCTTAGTTAACTGACTGTAGCTCTTAGATTGACTACTATAGAGACTAGTTCAACTCTACTGACCACTAACAACTCCTCATGCGCCCACCTTGGAGTCTCCTTCCCTAGATTTTTACTCACATGAATTAGTTAGACTCAGTTAGACTCACATTGACTGATATTTGACTATATGTGACTACTACCACTAATTGGGTGATGTATCCAATGTTGTCCAAGCCACACCTTGAGGATAATTCGAATCACCTTTGGGGTAATCGAACTCATTCTATTGTACTCTCATATTTTTTCTAGCTTACAGGTTATGAACGACATTACAACAGTTTTCTACATTATTTGAGTTTCATGTGTGAATATTGATTCAATTCTATCTCTTCTTCTCTGCAATTCTTTGAGTGAAATTGTGAGGTTTGTTCAAGCTGAGTAGTCTGCACCTGTAGAATTTCACATTTCTTGCTTAGTGGCCTTTTGCTTGTCTTTCGGCTTCTGTTCTGGAACATTTCACAATGAAATTCTAGATGTTCCACCTCTCTCCAGGACTTCTTTCTTCATGTTGGAATATTCTCACCATCATTTTTTATATTTGCATGTCTACATGCATTTTGAATGCATCCGGTCATCATGCATGAATTTTCATGCATCCGATCATCATTTTGGTGGTCTCCCCATCACCTAGATCTTAATTCCAGCTCCCTAGATCCTGTCTTCATCCCCCAATATCCCTCCTACCTACCTGATGTGCCTTGTTTGACTCACTTGCATGACATGTGATCCTTTTCTCACCTACCAGGAGTTATCATTCAGTTAGAGTGCCTTATCTCACCTACTAGGAGTTTGACAATTAGTTAGAGCATTGGTTGAGCAGTTCTTCCACTGATTGCTTGTCCTAACTGCCTGTAGCTCCTAGTTTTCTAGTTCTGGAGTGCCACTTGATCTTTTGATAGCCTTATGCACTTTCCTTTGAGTTTCCATCCCCTGATTCATACCTAGATGGTTCTGTTAGACTTAGTTAGACTCATTTGTTTGACCTTTGACCATTTATGACTAATACTACTGATTGGATGATGTCTCCAAAGTTTTCCAAGCTAGACTTTGAGCATGATTCGAATGACATCCTTGGTTAATTCGAACTCTATTGACAGTTATGGTATTGTATTCATTATTCACAGTTCCAACTCACAACTGAGGTATGATTATACTGCTATTCTCCATTTTCTGTGTTCATGAGTGATTATTGAGTACTTTCTTCTCTTCTTCTCTACACTTCTTGAGTGAGTTTTGTGTGAGGCTTGTTACAGCTGTCAGATCCTATTGCATATTATCACATGGTATTAGAGCTTGTAGTATCTATTTGAATTGCATCCATTGCAGCAATTGCAACATTTATTTGAGCAACTATCTGTCACTTGAGCAACAGAATCCTCTGAGTTTCCACAACAAATCCTGGTGCTAATACCTTGAATTCACTGGAGCAATACAGTGAGGTCTAGCAAGGTGTGAAGATCTTATTCATATGTGCTCAGTGTCCTAAGGCAGTGTTCATTCGAAATGTAGAAAATATCCATCAACAAAACTCTTCTTGTTTTGCAGGTTTATTCACCCATTTGAATCCCTCTTCAACATATTCAAATTCAACAGCAATCATGGATCTCCATTGTTTTTGCAGGTTATTCAAAGTGTTCTGTAGTTGCAACAGTTTTGAAATATCTGCACTGGTGATTCTGCACTAGTGATTCTGCACTGGTGATTCTGCATTGGTGATTTTGCACTAGTGATTTTGCACTAGGGATTTTGCACTAGTGATTCTGCACTGGTGATTCTGCACTGGTGATTCTACACTAGTGATTCTTCACCAGAAACACACCAGTCACTATTCGAATTGAACAACATATTCCATGGATCTGAAAGCAGTTCCTTCTCTCTCTTCATACAACTATGAAGAGTGGAAACCCAAGATGATAGCATACCTAAAGAGATATGGTCTCTTGGATATGTGTACTTATGTTAAGATAGATTTTTCTTCCTACGAAGAGGAATGAGATTGGATTGATGATTGTGAAAGATCCTCATCAACAATATTTACTGCTATGTTTTCCAATATGGAATACCTCATTGATTTTTTAAAACATCCAAGTGATAACTGGACAAGATTTAATAGTTTGTTTGGAAAGAAGGAAGAGGATGATGTACATTTGGAGAACAAGCCCAATAGTACTTCCTTCAGTGCTCTCTCTATTCAGGATTAAGCCTCCATCATCTCCCATGATGAAGTTGGTCAAGATAAAGTTGAAATACAACACATGGTTTCAGTTGATCCATCTTCTGATTCAAATTCAGAGCAAAATATGTCAGTTACTACTTTAGAAGTTGAAGAGACCTTCACAATCTCTACTTCTCATGAGCCTGTTGATGTGCAAGATGATGACCTACTGAGCATTTTGGAAGTAAAATCAGATTTGGGAGGCAATGCATTCGCCCTCCTTGATCAAAATATTCCTATGGAATCCTATTTGGTCATTGGCACATGTTTTTAGAGTTTCACCGAAGGTGGAAGACTCTATCATTCGCTTGGGTTCAAGTCTCATGCATATCCTTGTGATTTTGGTTTTGATCTCACCCCTGTTGGATCAAAGGAGATCATAAGAAACCATCCTCAAATTCTTGGATCTGATTTGAATTTCAAGTCATCACCATTATGTCATGGTTCATTTGATTTTGATCTCACCCCTGTTGGTTCAAAGGAGATATCAAAGAACTACATACACCCTCATGGAGTTGATGAACCTGTTGATGTGCAAGATGATGACCTACTGAGTATTTTGGAGATAAAATCAGATTTGGGAGGCAATGCATTCGCCCTCCTTGATGAAATTCCTTCTTTGGAATCCTACTTGTTCATTGGCACATGTTTTCAGAGTTTCACCAAAGATGGGAGACTCTATCATTCACTTGGGTGCATGAATCATGCACTTTTTTGTGATTTTGTTTTTTATCTCACCCTTATTGGCTCAAAGGATATCATGAGAAACCATCTTCCGATTCTTGGATCTGATTTGAAGTCCAAGATACCATCATCATGTCATAGTTCTTTTGGTTATGATCTCACCTGCATTGGTTCAAAGGAGATATCAAAGAACTATCTACACATTCATGGTTTTGATTCTACCTTGGTTGGTTTGGATCACATGCTCCATAATGATATTCATATTATGGTTTTGGAGCATGATCCACTTCTTCCCAAGAGGAAGATACCACCATCATTGCTTGATGAGCTCCAAGAGAGAGAAACTTCATCACATGACAGTTCATATTCAGAATCTGAAGATGCAGATGATGAAGAGAGAATGCTAGACCCAGATCCACAAGAACCTGAAGGTCTAACAACTGATGATGAAGAAGAGCGAATGGGAGATGCAGATCCACAAGAACCTGATAATATTTCACATGATGATCCTCCTCTTCCTTGATGGGTAGCTATTACTCTTAGATATTCCGGTGATTTGGTTGGTGATCCAACTAATCGACGAAGAACCAGATCATATTTTCAAAGTGGAAGGTTGCATCCTTCTCACATTACTGATCGATTTAAGATCGATCAATACTTCTTTGGAAAAGAAGGACACTTGCCTCCTTCTAGGGTGAGTGATGACATGCTACATTAGCATCCTTCAATTTATTTTAAGGGAGGGATTTCTTCCCACTGGGTTTTCCCTCTTTCCTCATTTATTATTTAGATTGTTGTATGGGGTGACCTATGGTCTTAGTCACTAGGGCCCTATTTTTTAGTTTTTAGTTATTACCTCATAGTATAGCTTGCACGGGGGTGTTAGAATATTCTCACCATCATTTTTTATATTTGCATGTCTGCATGTATTTTCCATGCATCTAGTCGCCATGCATGCATTTTCATGCAACTGCATGCATCCAGTCATCATTTTGGTGGTCTCCCCAGCACCTAGAGCCTAATTCCATCTCCCTAGATCCTTTCTTCAGTCCCCAGTATCCCTCCTACCTACCTGATGCACCGTGTTTGACTTACCTGCATGACATGTGTGCCTTTTCTCACCTACCAGGAGTTATCATACAGTTAGTGTGCCTTATGTCACCTACCAGGAGTTTGACAGTCAGTTAGAACATTGATTGAAGAGTTCTTCCATTGATTTCTCATCCTAACAGCCTGTAGCTTCTAGTTAGCTAGTTCTGGAGTTCCACTTGATCTTCTGAGAGCCTCATGCACCCTCCTTGGAGTCTCCATCCCCTGATTCATGCCTAGATGATTCTATTAGACTTAGTTAGACTCATTTGACTGATCTTTGACCATTTAGGACTGATACTACTGATTGGATGTTGTCTTCAATGTTGTCCAAGCTAGACTTTGAGCAGGATTCAAATGACCTCCCTGGTTAATTTGAATTCTATTGACAGTTATTGTATTGTATTCATTATTCACAGTGCCAGCTCACAGCTGATGTCTAATTATACTTCTATTCTCCATTTTTTGTGTTCATGAGTGATTATTGAGTACTTTCTTCTTTTTTTCTCTGCACTTCTTGAGTGAATTTTGTGTGAGGCTTGTTACAATTGTCAGATCCTACTGCATATTATCACACTTCACTGGTTTTTTCATGACTCCTTTCAAAATAGAATGTTGGAAGTCTCTTAATATCGTGTTTAGGGTCTATTGCTCAAATATACACTACCATATTACTCTTTCGCTTGACTGGTAAAAACTTGAAAATTATAGGCAATAAAAATTAAAATTTGCGGTAAAACTGGTAACTATGCGGTATTTCCTATTTATAGGTGCAATGACACTATGGCACACCCTAAAACGAATAACTTAGCATTAAATTCCATGTCCATTGGCCAAATATTGCTTAGATCTTGGTCCTTTTCATTCATTTAATGTGTCTTCAATGAATGAATATGCCTTAAAAGAGGAAACATCTGGTTCCCGAAAGTACTGTATAACGACTACTTTCTGACCAAAAACTATAACAACTAGTTTTCTTTTACTTCGCTGATGGTTAGTCCAGAGACAGGGTTCACTTCACATTTCCCTTCTCCTAATTTGAAATTCACAGTGCTACTCCCTTCTTTTACTTCGCAACTTAGCTTGCTATGTGTGCTTCGCAACACAACTTCCTATGTTGTGAAAACTGCGCATTTTAACAAAACTGTGTGCATACTCTGCCCTTTATTTTAGTGTCCAATTTCAACTACACTTGAAACTTAAAATATTCTTGCATTGCTTAACTGATACGTGGAGGAGTAGGGCCATCCATGTAAGGATTTAGTCTACTCCCATTAACAAGTCCTTGCAAGTTTTCTCTAAGTAATGTGGCTAACTGAAATGCGCCACCATTAGTGACATAACAATGTATGGTCCTGACCAATGCATTTTGAATTTTCTAGGAAATTTCATAAATTTGAGATCATAGAGGAGGACAAGGTGTCCTGCTTGGAATAATTTATTCTTGATGTGTCTATCATGTTGATGTATTTGTAACTTTGGAAGATATTCACTTGTATATTGTATGTATTACATTTGTACTTTATTGTATCCCCGATGAAGATGTCTTATTCCTCTGATCGTAAGTGTCATCATTTGTATTATATTGCTGTACCTCCGACGGAGATGTTTGTTCCTCCAGGTCGGAGAAGTCATTATTTTACTTGAGTCATGTAAATTCATTGAGGTCCATCCTCACATGTATGACAGGGCATTACACCCTAGAGTAGTGTCGCAAGTTATATTGTAAGTGTTGTAACTTATATTTGATGGGTTATTAGACCACCTTGGTGGGGTCGGCCCTCTATGAGTCACGTGGGTTAAAGGGTTATTAGACAACCCTAGTGTAGTCATCCTAGTGACAAGTGGTAGTGGGTTATTAGACTCTCCTAAGGGAGGTCATCCCGGTTAGAGTAAAAGTCAAGTCAAGTCATTGTATAAATAGAGAGTGTGTCTCTCTCATTCTATTCATTCACTCACTCATTGACTTCGCATTAGTGAGAGAGAGGAGGAGTGCGCACAAGTGGAGGAGGATTAGCTGCTGCATTCATCTATCTCTTGTTTTTTGATCTTTGTGATCATTGTATTGGTGCTCATTCCATCTCTGAGGAAGTTGCGGGGTTTTTCACCTTCTTGGTTTTCCTCGGTTAAATGGTTTGTGTCTCTTGTCTCTTGTCTCCTATGTTTGATATGTTGCACATGTTTTTATCTCAGTTAATATCCTAGATCATATTGAATAAAATGATGAAAAAATAACATGGTATCAGATCTATTCTGAAGGAAGGCATTGTATGGAATTTATGACACTTGTTGCACTTACGACAAATTGGAAGCTAGGGCTTGGTATAGTAAAAACCAGTCATCATGGAACTTTCTCTATAAATAAGATTTGGCGAAGGTTTAGCATCTAAAAATTTTACAAGTCGAAGATGAAATGGCTATGTACCCTGTGACAAAAGCTCAGCCTCATATTCGTTTTACTTTGTGAGATATGATTCGTACAGCTTAGGGTTTGTTCCTCTTCCAGAATGCAGTCCTAAACAGGTGACCTAGGCACAAAGGTCATATCTTGGGCTAGGAAGCTCCAAATGGAATTCTATAAAAAGTGGCAGTTAGGGAATAGATTGTAGTTTAATAGGTCTATGTTTTAGAGGCCGAAGTTGAAACAGTGATACGTGGAACTCCGTACAAGTTAGCTATACTGTTTCATCCCATAAATAGGTCACATTGCGACACTTGACATATATCTCTCTTAGAGAATCCATTAAAGCTCAGCTCTGTGGGGTTGGAAAGATTACAGTTCATTCTAGCACAGACCAATGTTTCAAACCCTGAGGATCCAAAATTTCAGAGATACATCAGAAACAATATGGCATGTATTTCTATCCAAATAGAATTGGATTCTGAGGACTTTCATTTTTGGCTTGTGACTACTATGGGAAACTAGGGTTTATGAAAAAGTTGTAATTTTTGGAATATGAGACCACAGATAGATGCTACTCATCAAAATGTAAATTTAGAGACCAATATCGAAGTTTTTGGTTGGGTAGAACCCCAGGCTCTATCAAACCCTAGTTCATGATTTTGACCATAAAACTAGAAAACCAGAATTTGACAGAAGCTACAGATCCGAAACTTTCAAATTTAATTTTGAGGGGTCAAATTTTGGAGATTTCAAAATTGAAATATACCAGCTTGATCAGCTCAACAAGGTGCATTTTTCCATCCAATCAGAAGTTTGAAATTCAAATTTTAAATTTTTAGGGTTTCTCTGACAAACCCTAATCCAGCTCCAAATCCAGCTTCAACAAATCAAAGTGGAATGGGTTAATCCTAGAAGAGAATGAATTGACACCTACATACATGAAGAAGTTCTAGTTCCAGAGGGAGATGAGGCTAAGGCCTTACATAAGAAGACTACAAGCAATCCCGACAGGTATTACTTGAGGAGATACAAGTATGTTTTGAAATCTGTTCATGATTGAGTTTATAATATGTTTGCCTTCATATTATTGAGGTTAGTAACAATCTTGATTAATTCTAGACTTGTATTATCACCCTAGTAAAGTATGAATGCATGTGAATGATAGAAGACATTTATTGATTAGGGTTATGACACTTATGATTGTACTAATGCATTGTGGTGTTGTATGAGGATGATCTTGTCTGCTAACATAAAAGGTACATCAAGAAAGACAAATCAAGTACTAGATCAAGAAAATATGACCATGGTGACATGAAGACAAAGACTCATCCATAGTCATGGATCACACAGAAGCTCTACTTATGAGGTATGTATAATTTGGTTCTACAGTGGTTAACTTATGAGATTTGCAGGTTACTAGAACAAGTCATTGAAGAGAACAATAAGACATTATGTGGGTATGTTAGACATAACTAGCAAGCATGATAATCCAAGTATGTTTTCCCTATATCAAGTTAGAATCCTACCTCGTGTTAGGATCTTATATAAGTATACTTGGTATGATTGATAATTCATGAAGTTATAAGTTTGGGAAGTCATGGGTTTATGCATATTATGCTTATTAGTTTGATTAATGATATGACAAACTAGAAGAGTCCTATGGTCAAATAAAATATGCATGAGTAAAAAGAATTCCTCCCTGAAACCTTGAATACTAACGCTTGTGTATGAAATGATCATGACCATAAATGATTAAGATTATTTAGAATCATAATGTTTTGATAAGTATTGAGATCATACTAATGCATGTATGATTATGTATGAGATATTGAGGATGACACAATGATGAAAATAGTGCACACTTAAGCATGCATAGTGGTCTAGGATGGATAGACATTCAAAGACATATAATCATGATGATATCATAAAGGAAGCAAAGATCAAGAGGGAGAACACTCCAGGAATCAAAGATCTAGAGGGAGCACACTCTAGTAGTTCCTGCAAGGAAGCAAAGATTGAGAGGGAGTCCACCCAACAACCAAACAAAGATAAGTATTTGAATTGTTATTTGTTATATATTTGATTACTTAAATGATGTTGTCCTGTCTTGTACATGCTTATATTCCTATATTTAGGATGTATATTATGCATAATAGAAAAGTTGCATTAATGAACAAGATACTACTAATATGCAAGTAATGGGTAAGTGGCCTATGGTACTATAGGACATTCCATTGCTACTTATCTAGAATGAAACCTCTTTGTTGACATGTTGGGAGTTGTGCACACTCTTAACAATGTTATGGTAGATATGGAAGGCATCTAGAAATTACGGGGTATGGATAAATGTTGAATTGAAGCATTGGCTAAGATAATTGCATGAATATATGAAATACATTCTTATATGTAAGAATTTGTTTTTGAAAAACTATGAGAAGTTTCTAATCATGCAATTGAATTTGACTTGTAGGAAAGATCGTGTACAATCACCTACAAAAGAAGGACAACTACATTTGTTCCAACGACAAAGTTCAAGAAAACTACCTATTGAAGATATTGAAGTTCCCAGGATCAGGGATGCAGTAATGGAAGGATTCCATGATCGAGGAATACCAATCAATCATGAAGAATGATGTTTGGGATGTGGTCCTAAGACTAGAAGGGAAGTCCGTTGCGACTTCCAAGTAGATCTACAAGATCAGGTTTGCTGCAGATAGTAGCATAGAGAAATACAAGGCAAGTGATGAAGTAGAAGATACACCAAATGGATGTCAAGACAACTTTCTTGAATGGTGTATTCGAAGATGAAGTTGAGCAGCCACTCAGATTTGAGACACATGACAGGGAGTCACATGTGTCCAAATTGAAGAAAGCCTTGTATGACTTGAAGCAAGCACCCGGGACATGGTACGACAGGATAGACAACTTCTTGTTCAGTTTGGGCTTTACCAAGAGTAAAGCAGATTCAAACCTTTACTACAAGGTTGAGGAAGGAAATCCAGTGATACTCCTACTGTATATGGATGACTTGTTTGTGATAGGTGAGGATAGGTTGATTGCTGATACGAAGAGGAAGCTTGCTATCGAGTTCGAGCTGAAGGAATTGGGTATGATGCATTACTTTCTAGGTATCGAGGTGTGGCAAAGTGTAGATGGAATCTTCCTTGGACAAGGGAAGTATGCAGTAGAGATCTTGAAGCGGTTCAGGATGATGGACTGCAAGGGCATGGCCACACCTATTCCATCAAACCTGAAGCTATTGAGTGATGCTTCATCAGTGTCGATTGATGCCATGATGTAATGTGAGATGATTGGGTCCTTGATGTACCTCACAAACACGAGACCATATATTTGCTTTGTTGTGAACACCTTAAGCCAGTTCTTGATGGATCCTAGACATGTTCACTTGATTGTTGTAAATCATATTCTGAGGTACCTGAAGGGTACGATTGATTATGGGCTCAAGTATGATGCGAATCAAAAGTTTAACATGGAGGGTTATGTTGATTTAGATTGGGTAGGTAGTGCTGTAGATAGGAAGAGCACTTCAGGGTGCTGCTTCAGTATGGGATCAGGTGTGATCTCTTGGTTTAGCAGGAAGCAATCCTGCGTAGCACTGAGTACAGCTGAAGCAGAGTATTTTGAAGCTTGTTTGGCTAGTTGTGAGGTAGTATGGATAAGGAAGCTACTACCTAATTTATTTGATCTCCAGTTGGATGCTACTTGTATCTATTGTGACAACCAGAGTTGACAGTGTGAATTTTTCAAAGAACCAGGTGTTCCATGACAAGTTGAAGCATATTGAGATCAAATATCACTATATCAGGGATACGGTGTAGAGAGGAGTAGTGAAGCTCCAGTATTTTGCGACAGATGAGCAAATTGTAGATGTGTTGCCCAAACCACTAGCTAGAGTGAAGTTCGAGTACTTCAGAGAGAGGCTTGGTGTTCTTTAGATAGAAGATACTTTGAGGGGAAAGTGAGATGGGACACATTTGTAGGATCCATTCCTAGCATGGTGTTAGGATGATCCTTCCCATGGCTATGGATGTAAGTGTTGTGTGATGAGCATCAGGACGATGCTCTAGATGATATGCATCGGGACGATGATGTGAGGATGATCAGGATGATCATGTGATGATATGTATTAGGATGATGCTATGATGATGATCAGGATGATCGTGTGTGGTGAGCATCAGGTCGATGCTCCATATGTTGTACATCAGGATGATCATATGTGATGAGCATCAGGTCGATGCTCTAGATGTTGTACATCAGGATGATGTATTGTGTGATGATGATTAGGCTGATCACATGTGATGAGCATCAGGTCAATGCTCCAAATGTTGTGCATCAGGAGGATGTACTGTATGACGATGATCAGTATGATCATGAGCATCAAGATGATTCTCCATGCGAAGAAGATGATTAGTGGGATCATGAGTATCAGGATGATACTTCGTGGTTGTGGACAGGTTGTGCAGTTGCATAGAAAAGATCCTGGAGATTCGGACAAGTTGTGCTAGGCATGGAAAAGATCCTGGGATGATATTTAGAGATCTTGCAGGATGAAAGATACTCTTTTAAGTTTTTGCAAGGGTGGCATAGAAAAGATCCTGGAGATCCGGACAGGTTGTTCTAGGCGCGGAAAAGATCCTGGGATGCTCTTTAGAGATTTTGCAGGATGCAAGATACTCTTTTAAGGTTTTGCAAGTTCACATGTAAAAGATCTTGGAGATCCGAAGAGGTTGTGCTAGTCATGGAAAAGATCATGGGATGCTCTTTAGAGATCTTGCAGGTTTCAAGATACTCTTTTAAGGTTTTGTGAAGGTCACATGTAAAATATCCTGGGAGATCCGATAGGTTGAGCAGTAAGCTCGTAAAAGTACTGGGATTCTCTTTCGAGTTTTTGCTGACGCACATAATCAGCCCTGAGAATTCAATAGGATGGCACACTCACAAAGATGATGAAGACCTACAAGAGGCTAGGCCTACATCCAGCATGAAAAAGGGTAGGCTCTGTAGAACTTCCTATGATGAGAAGAGTTGAGAGATAGCACCAATGACCGAGATGACGAGTCCAATAGCTCTGACGATGATGCTCTGTGATCCAGTGACGATGATCCAACTCCATAATTGAATACTTGTGCCTATATGTATTGATGACATGTGTCAAGAGAATACCTTCATAGTTAAGAGGGAGTGTTGTTGTATTTGTAACTTCAGAATATATTCACTTGTATATTTTATGTATTACATTTATACTGTATTGTATCCCCGATGGAGATGTCTTATTCCTTAGATAGGAAGTGTCGTCATTTGTATTCTATTGTTGTACCTCCGACGGAGATGTTTATTCCTCCAGGTTAGAGAATTCATTATTGTACTTGAGTGATGTAAACTCATTGAGGTCCATCCTCCCATGTATGATAGGGTATTAGACCCCGGAGTAGTGTCGCAAGTTATATTGTAAGTGTCATAACTTATATTTGATGGGTTATTAGACCACCTTGGTGGGGTCAGCCTTGTATGAGTCATGTGGGTTAAAGGGTTATTAGACCACCCTAGTGGGGTCGGCCCAGTGACAAGTGGTAGTGGGTTATTAGACTCTCCTAAGGGAGGTCGACCCAGTTATAGTAAAAGGAAAGTCAATTCATTGTATAAATAAAGAGTGTCTCTCTCATTCTATTCATTCACTCACTCACTCACTTCGCATTATTGAGAGAGAGGAGGAGTGTGCACAAGTGGAGGAGGAGTAGCTGCTGTAGTCATCTATCTCTTGATGTTTTATATTTGTGATCATTGTATTGGTGCTCATTCTATCTCTGAGGAAGTTGCAGGGTTTTTCACCTTCCTGGTTTTCCCCAGTGAAATGCTTTGTGTATCTTGTATCTTGTCTCGTATGTTTGATATGCTATACATGTTGTTCTCTCAGTTAAGATCCTAGATCATATTGAATTAAATGATGAAAAACTAACATATCATGCCATACCTTTTCTCTGTATTTCTGCACTTGTTGGCGAAAACCTGCAATGAAGCAATCTTCCTCCAATCCAACTAGCTGTAGTAATATTTAATCCATTGTATGATCATCAGCCATATCTGTGAATGCTCCAATTCTCAATCTTCGTACTATGTATTCCATGGGCATGAAAACTTCATGTCTATATGCTAATCTGAAAGGTGTATGACCTATCAACTTCTTACAAGTTGTTCTATATTCCCATAATACTGTTGGTATTCTAAGATCCTAATCATCCCTATTTGTGTTGCATACCTTGGTCAATGCATTCTCCAATACTTTATTAAAGGCTTCTACAGTTCCATTAGCTTGTAGATGATATGGTGTGGTATTTTGATGGTAGATCTGAAATTCTTCTATTAGGGATGCATTAGTTCTATTCAGGAAATGGGTTCCCTTATCACTCATTAGAATCGTGGGACATCCAAACCTTGTCAAAATGTTCTAAAAAATTAACTGCGTAGTGGTAACTGCACTACAATCCTTCACTAGTTTTTCCTCTTCCCATCTAGTTAGATAATTTATAGATGTGATGATATATCTTGATCCATTTCGCTTCCCTAGTGGGTTAATAGGTCCCACAAAGTCAATAGCCCATTTATCAAAGACTTGCAATGTCAATTGTGGCATCAATGTCCTCTCATCTCTACGATATGGATTCCTTGTTCTTTGACATACATCGCACTTCCGACAATGCTTTTTTGAATATTTGTGTATGGTTCGCCACCATAGTCCTGATCTCAAAATTTTCTGCGCAGTAGCTCTTCTTGCGTAGTGTCCTCCAAACACAACTAAATGTCCTTCAGTAAGTATAATAGGTATTTCATGTTCTAGTACGCATCTACTCAATACTTCATTCGGTCCCACTTTATATAGTTGAACTGGGTTCAGAGAAGTTCTATTGTAGACCCAAAAAAATCCCCTTCACTCGCCCTTTCAACATCAACCTACAAACATGCTAAAGTCTCACCCAAAGCGAAGATGGGTGGTTACAGAATCAGGTTTCAGTAACCATGGTGATGTGCACATGTGTTATGCGAACTTGTAATGTACTCCTTATTAACATCTACTTAACATACCATTACTGATATGTAACTGCGCACTCCGTAGTTATCAACAAGCTACAAAATTCGCTAAATCGTTGTTCATTTAACCTTATAACTATGCATTCATCATACTTAACATGAATTCACAACATTCATACATATGTGTTCCGCTTACTTAACAAAATATCTCATCCAGATACATATGAAAGCAAATACATAAGTAAAATCATAACATGAACACACATCATATCATAGATTCATACACACAACACCGATATTTACGTGGTTCACCACCCAGATGGGAGCTACGTCCATGGGAACTATTCTTATATTACTTGGAATGGGTAACAGTTGCAATAAATGCACTCAACTGCAGACTCTTCTCTACAATAGATCTCTGTGCACTCAGCTGCAGAGTATTTTCTCTCTTATATCTCTCTCAATATAGATCTAGCAATACTAACAAAATCCCAACATAAGTCTGTAACAACATTTAACCCTTCCTTATACAAAATTTTCTGTTATATAGATTGTGCCCGAAGGTCACATCTTTACAATAACTATGGTCCAACCCCCATAGTACCGTTAAACCCAAAATAACATGGTTCTCCTGTTGACCACGCTTTTCCTTAACTTCGTTGGAGCTCTATTTTCCTTTTGCGCTGATTTCTGGCTCTGATGCTTCTTTTGACAGTCGTAGTTCTGACCGCACAGATCTGACTCTACAGTGGTGCATCCTTTGCACCATTCCGCTTCTTTACTCTCTACTTCTGTAGCTGACAGTTCGTCGATTCATTCATAACTTCTCCAACTACATCTGGTCATCCTTAGTACTTCATATTTACTAATAGGACAAGTCATTTCCTATCAACTTCGCTTCGCTCCATACCCTCCTCCTGAGAATTGCGAAGTTGCTTCTCCCAAAAATGGTGAATGTAAGGCCTTGCCTAACTTGTCCCTTTGTCATAAAAAATTCTTGCACTTGGGCTATGCCCAACAAAGAGAGACATTGAAGTTAGTCGGTATGTTACCTTCCATGAGGAAGTTGCTTTCAAAAGATCAAAAGATATTCAATGTGATTCATAGATGGAGGATCTAGAGTCTGATTCCCCCCCTTCAGATTTAGAGAGGGAGAAACCAAAACATGCCATAGATTCAATAGCTCCTCAAGAACTAGTAGAACTGGTTGAGAGGCCACCTGATGAAACTCTCACTAAAATAATAAATGCTTGGTGTCGATACATATTACAAAATGCAGAGAAACATGGAGCACCAACAGAATCATTTAGAGAGCGCAAGCAACCTGACAGATTTTTAGGGTATGTTGCATTGATGAGCCACATTAGTGATTTAGAACCATCCTCATATGAAGAAGTGTTGGTTATGGATCCATATCTTCCAGTCTCATAGATAATATTTTCTTAGCCGTACACCCTAGAGGACTGTACACCCATTCTGCATTTTTAGGGGTTCGGGGCTGTTTTCGCCAGCTGTTTTGCGGGCCCATGGTTTTGGGTATCCCGTGGTATTTTCCCATTGTATTTCCCTTATAAAATAAAGACACTGTAATACGGCTAGGTTAAGATGTATTAGGTTTTATGCATTGTAAAGATCTCTAAGATCAAGAAGAAAGACAGTGTAATAGTGAAGAGGAAGTGTAGCAGCTGTGCTGCAGGTTGTATCCCTTCACCTTGCTGGATGGTAATAATAATAAGGACTGGCAAATTCAGTGTGGACATAGCCCAACTTGGGGTGAACCACGATATATTTGTGTCTCTCTTGTAATGTGTGTGTGATTATATTTTCATTTCTGTTTATTGTTATTGCTCTTCGATCCTGTTTTTCTAACAATTGGTATCAGAGCCAAAGGTCTATTTGGCAGATAAACCCGTAAGAAGCTAGGGTTTCTGGTTCAAGTGGGAGCAATGGCAGAAGAAGGAAAGTTTAAGGTCGAGAAGTTTATCGGCCAAAAATTCTAGTTATGGAAGATGCAAATGGAGGACTATCTGTACCAGAAGGATCTATTCCTACCATTGAGAGGAAGAGCAAAGCAGTCGGCGGCTATGAAGGACGAAGAATGGGAGGTTCTTGACAGAAAGGCTCTGGGAACAATACGGCTGAGCCTAGCTTCGTCGGTGGCTTTCAATATCTCAAAGGAAATGACAACGGAGGGTTTGATGAGTGCACTGGGTAAGCTGTATTAAAAACCATCGGCCTCCAAAAAGGTATTTCTAATGAAGCGTTTATTTAATATGAAGATGTCTGAAGGTGGATCTGTTACTGATCATTTAAATGAGTTTAATACGATTACAAATCAGCTAAGTTCTGTAAGTGAAAACTTTGATGATGAGGTTAGGGATCTTCTAATCTTGTGTTCATTGCCAGAAAGATGGAATAGCTTGGTCATGGCTGTAAGTAACTCTGTCTCTGGTTCAAACACCTTGAAATTTGATGATGTTATTGGCGTTATTCTTAGTGAGGAAATGCGAAGAAAAAGCACAGATGAGACATCAGGTAATGTGTTGACCATGGAGACCAAGGGAATACAAAAGGAGAGAGGAAAGAGCAAAGGGAATCATGGGATTTCTAAAATGGGAAGATCCAAGTCTAGACTGGGAAAAATAGAGTGCTGGAACTGTGGAAAGAAAGGACATCTGAAGAAAGACTGCAGATCTCTAAAGAAGAAAGGAGATACACAGAAGGAAACTACCCAGGAAGCAAATGTAGAAGGTGATGTGTTACAAGATGCTTTGATTCTTGCATTAGATAATACTAGTGATTATTGGGTAGTAGATTTAGGAGCTTCATGTCATGCTACACCCCATAGGAAATACTTTCATCAGTATGTTCCTGGCGATTTTGGACATGTTTTATTGGGTGATGATGAGCCATGTAAAATTGTTGGAATGGGTAAGGTATGGATAAAAGTTAAGAATGGAACTGACTGGCTGTTGAAAGATGTTAGGCATATTCTTGCTATGAAAAGAAATCCAATCTCAATAGGGCAGTTGGGAGATGGTGGCTGTCTATCTACATTTGGAGAAAAGTAGTGGAAGATCACTAAAGGATAAATGGTGATAGCGAAAGGAGATAGGATAGGTACGTTGTAATTATGTCCTCATAATACTGACCATTCTATCTATTTAGCTTCTACAGGAACAGATACAGCATTGTGGCATCATAGGCTTGGCCACATGAGTGAGAAGGGGATGCAGATTCTCCACTCAAGAAAGTTGCTACCAGATTTGAAGCAAACAAGTTTGGAATTCTGTGAAAACTGTGTTTATGGAAAACAGAAGAGAGTCAGATTTCTTAGGGTTGGGAAACAGAAGAAGAATGAAAAGTTAGAGCTAGTGCATACAGATGTATGGGGACCAGCTCAGGTACAATATCTTGGTGGCTCTCATTATTATGTTACATTTATTGATGATGCAACTAGGAAAACTTGGGTTTATTGCATTAGACAGATATATGATGTGTTTTCTACTTTTAATAAGTGGAAAGCTTTGGTTGAGAATGAGACAGGGAAAAGGTTGAAGTGTCTCAGATTTGATAATGGAGGAGAGTACTGCGGCAAGGAGTTTGACAGTTACTGTTCATACCATGGGATTCGTAGAGAGAAGACAGTCCCAGGAACACCACAAGAAAATGGTGTGTTAGAAAGAATGAATAGAATGATCATGGAGTATGCAAGGTGTATGAGATTGCATGCAGGGTTGACCTTACAGTTTTGGGCAGATGCTGTAAATACTGCTGTTGTTTATTTAATAAACAGAGGACCTTCGAGTGCTTTGGATGGTGGTATTCCAGAGGAGGCATGGACAGATAAAAAGGTAAACTACGCATTTCTGAGAATGTTTGGTTGTGAAGCATTTGTCCATATTGATAAAGAAAATAGAACAAATCTTGAAGCTAAATCCAAGAAATGTACTTTTATTGGATACGGGGTTGATGATTTTGGTTATCGTTTATGGGATTATGAAAATCACAAAATAATTAGAAGTAGAGATGTCATATTCAATGAAAAGGTCATGTATAAAGATCAATTGCAGGGAAAGAAATAGGAAAAGGAAAACATAGAGTACACAGTACTTGATTAAATTCAAGAAAATGAAGTTCCAAAGGTGCTAGAAAACCAAGAAGAGGAGCACGTACCAAAAACTCCTGCAACTACAAGAAGATCTACCAAGTTACATAGACTCCATGAACGATACTCTCCTTCAATGTATTATTTGTTGATGACTGATGTTGGTGAACCAGAATGTTATGAAGAAGCAATGCAGGTGGAAACTAGAAAGAAGTGGGAGCAAGGCATGAATGAGGAGATGGACTCATTGGTAGGAAACGAGACTTGGGATTTGTTTCAGTTTCCTACTGGTAAAAGAGCATTGTAGAACAAATGGATTTACAGGTTGAAGGAAGAAGAAGGAGGTAAGAAGCGGTATAAGGCCAGACTTGTTGTAAAGGGATTTGCACAGAAGAAAGGTATAGACTTTGATGAAATATTTTCTCCTGTTGTTAAGATGACTTCAATTAGGACTATCTTAAGTCTAGTTGTTGTAAAAGATTTGTATCTTGAACAGTTAGATGTAAAACCAACCTTTCTCCATGGGGATTTGGAGGAAGAGATATATATGCAGCAACCACAAGGGTATGAGGTTAAAGGTAAGGAGAACTTGGTGTGCAAGTTGAAAAAGAGCTTGTATGTCTTGAAGCAAGCTCCAAGGCAGTGGTATCTAAAATTTGATAGGTTTATGAAAAAACAAGGTTATAGTACATGTCACTCTGACCACTGTGTTTATTTCAAGAAGCTAGACAATGAAAGATATATTATCTTGTTATTGTATGTGGATGACATGCTTGTTGCAGGGTCTAACATGCAGGATATAAATGTGCTCAAAAGGAAGCTAGTTAAGTCATTTGCGATGAAGGATTTGGGTGCTGCAAAGAAAATCCTTGGTATGAGAATAACTAGAGAGAGAAAAAATTGCAAATTGACATTGTCTCAGAGTGAGTACATACAAAAGGTGTTGGAGAGGTTCAGAATGCAGAATGCAAAACTAGTAAGTACACCTTTGGCCAGCCATTTCAGTCTAAGTAAGGAAATGTGTCCCAAGACACAGGAAGAGACAGATTACATGTCCAAGATTCCCTATCAATCAGCAGTTGGCAGCTTGATGTATGCCATGGTGTGCACAAGACTAGATATTGCACATGCAGTGGGAGTTGTGAGCAGATATATGAACAATCCAAGTAAAGAACATTGGAGGGCAATACAGTGGATTCTCAGGTATTTGAGAGGTACCACCACTCAGGCATTATGTTTTGGAGGTTCAGACACTGTTCTACAGGGATATGTTGATGCAGATATGGCAGGTGATAAGGATAGCAGGAGGAGCACCACAGGGTATGTTTTTACTGTAGGTGGAACAACAGTAAGCTAGATTTCGAAACTACAGAAGGTTGTTGCACTTTCAACAATGGAAGCAGAGTATGTTGCTATTATAGAGGCTAGTAAAGAGATGATCTAGTTGCATATGTTTATGGAGGAAGTGGGTAAGAAGCAGAAGGATAGTAGGTTGTATAGTGACAGCCAGAGTGCCATTCATCTTTCAAAGAGATCAGCATTCCATTCCAGGACTAAACATATACAACTCCAGTACTATTTCATACGCTTTGTTCTGGAAGATGAACTGTTGAAGCTGGAAAAGATATATACTAGCTAGAATCTTGCAAACATGTTCACAAAGGTAGTGACTAGAGAGAAACTGAGTTCTTGCTCGGTTTCAGTTGGCCTTCTAGCATGAAGGTGAAGAGGAGAAATTTACCAAGTCCAAGTCCAACAAGTGCAGCAACGGTGGAGTTGCTATGATCAGTCTCCAAGTGGGAGATTGTTGGTTGTGGAGCCAAATCTTCCAATATCATAGATGATATTGTCTTATATGTAAACCCCAGAGGACTGTACACCCATTCTGCATTTTTAGGGGTTCGGGGTTGTTTTTTCCAACTGTTTTGCGGGCCCATGGTTTTGGGTATCCCGTGGTATTTTCCCATTGTATTTCCCTTATAAAATAAATACATTGTACTACGGCTAGGGTAAGATGTATTAGGTTTTATGCATTGTAAAGATCTTTGAGATCAAGAAGAGAGACTGTGTAATAGTGAAGAGGAAGTGCAGCGGCTGTGCTGCAGGAAGTATCCCTTCACCTTGCTAGACGGTAATAATAATAAGGACTGGCAAATTCAATGTGGACGTAGCCCAACTTGGGGTGAACCACGATATATCTATGTCTCTCTTGTAATGTGTGTGTGATTATATTTGAATTTATGTTTATTGTTATTGCTTTGCGATCCTGTTTTTCTAACAAGAAGTTGCAAAGAAGCAAGTTTGGAAATATGTAATGACAGAAGAGTACAACTCTATAATGAAAAATGATGTTTGGGAGTTTGTTCCCAAACCTGATGAGAAGTCCATTGTGACTTCCATATATATTTACAAGATAAATCATGTTGCAGATGGTAGTATTGAGAATGCATTGATTATGGTGAGACCTTTTCCCTTGTGGAAAGGTACACCAAAATCCAAGCAATGATTAGACTTGCATCTCTTCTAGGATGGAAACTTCACCAGATGGATGTGAAGAAATCCTTTATCAATGGTGAGGTTGAGGAAGAGATTTATATTCAACATCCTGAAGGATTTTTGGTGCATGGGAAGGAGTCCCATGTTTGCAAGCTAAATAAATATCTATATGGGATTAAGCAATCCCCTAGGGCTTGGTACTCCAGAATTGATAGCTACCTTCATAAACTGGTTTTATGTAAGAGTGAAGTTGCTCCAAATTCGGTACTTCAAAGTAGTGAAGAAACAACCATTGATATTAGTTATGTATGTGTTAACACCCAAAAAGTGTTCACTACCTCATCTACCACATTATATGGCTCATTTGTCCATTTTCCTACCATATATCCCTTAAAATCCCAAAAAATCCCATTTAAAAGCCTCCAAAAGGCCTAAAATGCCTCCAAAAGGCCACAAAACCCTCAAAATAGCCTAAAAAAGGCTAAAAAACCCCTTTTTCCTCCAAAAATATCCAAAATTCCTCAAAAATAGCAAAAATCCCCTAAAAAGGGAATAAAAAATATAAAATAATGAGGAAAAGGAGGAAAAAACCCTATACAGCTGCACAAAACCATGTGTTTCCCAAAACCATGGGTCAGCACTCTACCACCAAAAAACTATAAATAGGTGATGGAGATCCCTTATTCCACATCCACAATCACAAGCACCCTTACTCTTCCAAAATCTCTCTCGAAACCCTAGTTCACCATTGAACTACTTTCACCTTGAGAGCCACCTTTGGCCCATTCCCACCATTGGAGAAAGAGAAGGAGCATATTGGAGCTTGGAGCATCCTCTTGGACATTGCAAAGAGCTTCATCAAACCTTCACATTGAAGGTAATATCAATACAAAAAGCCATTCTTTAAATTTGATGTTTATGTTTCATGCATGTTTTAGAAGTAATTTAATTTCTGTTTTAGCTTAATTATTTACATTTACTGAACTGCTGCTAAGGAGTCCATTCTCCTTAGTAGGTGCTCATTTGCACAAGCTAGGGGTAAAACCCTAGTTATATTTTTGGCGACTCCTCTAGATTTTGAATTTCTGGTTTCGTTTTTAAAAAAAAATTCTTTTCGGCTGTCCCTTTCAGCCGTCGCACACCGCGTTTTTTCCCTCTGCAGTCGCGTCCCGACCGCGTCTTTCAGGCCTTTACTTGCGACCCGACCGCGGCTCTCAGATGGTTTCCGACGCCCTGCTGGCGGATTCAAGTCTGTTACCTGCGATCCGGCCGCGGCTAATTAGCCTGTTTACTGCGATCTGACTGCGCCTGTCGGCCATTTTTCCGCGTCCCGACTGCGGCTCTCTGCCTCTTTTGGGCGTCCCGACTGCGTCTATTAGCCCTTTTGCCGCGACCCGACTGCGTCTTTTTCCCTATTTTCTGCGTCCCGACTGTGTCTGTCGGCCCGAAAGCCGCGACCTGACCGCAACTGTTTCCCTCAAACCCGCGGTCTTCCTGTTCTGTTTCGCCACAGACCCGCGGTCTGATTTCTGCATTTTTCTTGTTTTGAGCCCAACCCCTTTTGCTGCAATATTTTCTGCATCTGAACAGCCCCCTGTCCTCCCTGCCGTCGCACTTCCTTACAGCCTTTTTGCAACATAATTTATGTTCCCTTTACATAATTCTTTTAAAATTTCACTATTTTTAATTCAGAAAATTTTGCAAGTTAAAGTTTCAATTCCAGCATTATTGATAGTTAGAAGTTGCCCCCCTTGTGGCACTTCTATTTTGGGTTCATAACCTCACGAGCACACACTCTGTCACATAAATCAAGTGAGCCTTAAAAAGTACCTAACTGAACCACCATTCTAACCCCACTTGGGGAACACAAAAGAATCATTGTAGTTAGGTAGGATCGGGGGGATAGGCTTCCAATAACACCCCTTGGTTACCTTCACTTGCGACATAGTTGTTGTCCAAATAGGGAACCAAAATCCCCTAGTACTTTTTGGCATGGTCACGACCAGTTTATCAGAGGGCCTCTCCCTCAGGAGGGTTGAAGTCGGGAGACTGGGTCCGGAGGCCTAAGTGGAATACCGCACTCCATTCAGTAACCGAAGGGCTACCTTTCGCGGTTCGCGGGATATCCCTGTATAGGGGTATTGCGGTCAACGGACTAAACGGCAGATTCACCTTTCTGGACGTGTCATGAACGGGGTATCTTAGTTGCCATTCTTCTAGGATTGACTACCCGGTATCCCTCCCGGTAGGGGGATATCATAGCCACTTGGCTTTGCTACTCATATTGTCTGACTTGGGTTTCATCACCTTGCAGAGGATATGTTTAGTTGAGTCAGAATACTTTTAGTTAGGTGTTTGCATGCTCCTTTACCTCCCTTTGGTCTAGTGAGTCCACCATTTTTTCTTTTTAGGAAACCTGCTTCTTGTTGGTATTCTGACCATCTTTGTTGATACTCCACCTATCATAGCACAGCTGTTGCAGTGGGTGTTTTGAGATGGTTGTTGGCCTGAGTGCCTTGTTTTTTAGCTCTCCTTCTGCACACTCGGTTGCATTAGGCCTTTTTGAGCTGTTTTTCTACTCAGCTCAACCCACAGAGATTTGACACCATCCGTCACCATTGAGTCCCCGAGACATTCTTGGTGCCTCAGGGGCGAGCCCCCACAGCACGGTTCTCTTGACACCACCCGTCATAGATTCCGATCATCATCCGTTGATACCACTCATCACAGATCTAGAGCCTTGTCACTTGACTCCACTCGTCAGCGACATAGGGCTCCGTTACCAGATATTGACGCTCCTTACTTTACCTCTGATTCTGACGAAGAGTCTGAGAACCCTATTTACACTGCCCCTACTAGCCCCATGGCTGGCACGACTTCCACTCCTTTTGTTATAGGAACCATTGGTGACACATCCACCACTACACCAGTTACTACACCTCTTTTGGGTATGCCCTCCATGGGGCCCCCATCTACCGTCCCCCTTACGGTACCTATTCCCGCAGCGGGAATCCCTATCCCCACTACATCAGTGGCTCACACTACCCACGGTGGTGCTGGACCATCCTCCACCACCTTAGTTCCCCCACTTGGGGGAACCATCCCAAATCCTGCCCCTCCACTTGGGGGCATTGGCCCCAACTTGGTACAACCCACTACTATGTCACATCCTTCTGCCAGTTTGCCGTTCATGGCTAGCCTCAACCTACATGACCTGGCTAGATTGACCAACGACCCTATTCGAAACGACCCTACGTGGCCTCATATGCCCACCAAGCTCCCCTCTGACATCCCTAAGTTCGAGGGAAAGGCCGGTGAGGACCCACAAAACCATATCATGTCTTTCCACCTATGGTGTTCCTCTAACTCCATAGTGGATGACTCTGTTCGCCTCCATCTCTTACAGTGCACCTTCACTGGCTCTGCAGCCAAATGGTATATTGAGCAACCTCATGGGACCCATGCCACCTTTGCTTCCCTTGCCTCGACCTTCCTGCAGTTCTTCCAGTTGCCTGTCCGCTATGACGCGGGTGTTGAGATCCTCCTATCCTGTAGACAAAACACGGCTACCCATATCACGGACCACATCCATGAGTGGCGTCGACGCCGTAGCTTATGCAAGATCAAACTAGACGACCGTATCTTCCTAGATTGGTTCCTCAAATCCCTTCTCCCTGTTATTGCTAAGGATGTGGCATCAGAAAGACCCCAGTCTGAAGAAGAGGCCATCCTTAAGGCCCAACAGTTCGACCTCATTTACGCCCAGTCGGGTTACCTCTATACCATTATACCTTACGCCCCTCGCGGCGAGTCCTCCCAGCATGATGCGCCAGGGGAATCCCACGCTACAGACGGTATCATTGGCCGTGTTTCTTTGCATCCCCAACCATTTTCTATTGCACGTCCTACCTCTAGCCCCGACCTTTCGCGGGCTACCTCACAGTTTGGAGAAACCAACTCGTATGCTCCCATGACACATCACCATTCCCATGGACCCTCATGTCCTCCTCAGTGCTTCGGTTATGCGACTCCTGCTTATGCCCCCCCAGTCGCACCTCAGCCTTACTACTATCAGCAAGCTGCCCCAGCTCCTGCGCCTTCACAAGCCCAACCAGCTTATTACCCGCCACAGGCAGCCCCTGCGGCAAATCCACAACCTGCTCCGCAGACATATCAGCAACCTCCTCAAGGTGCCGCACCTGCGCAGCCTCCACCTACATACCATCCACCGCAGCCTGCTCCCGCTCCTGCACAACCTCAAAACCCACCTGTTGCTCAAGGGAAAGTTTACGCCCAACAAAATCCGCAGCAGAACCAGAACAACCAACGTAGCCAGGGCCAACAGAACCGCGGCAAAGGCCGTAATCGTGGGAACAACCAACCTGCAGACCAAGCTGGTCAACCGACTAATCCCCCAGACAACAACAACGCGGCCCCCCCTAACCAAAACCCTGATCGCTCGCCCAAGCAGGCTAAAAACCCTAATTTGAGAACAAACCATCCTTGTTCTATCTGCGGGGTCTATGGCCACTACACACATACTTGCCCACATTTGGAGCGAGCTCGACAACTTTGGGTTGATGATGCCCATCGCCAAGGGCATGTGGCTCCTCAAGCACCGCCCAACCCCCCACAACCTCAGCAGCAACCTTTGGTGTTGCAAAACCCCCTACCAACCCAAGGCGTGGTGAACACTCAGCCGTTGGCCCCTCAAGCTAACGCACAACCCCAACAACAACAGATCACATACGCCGCTCCTGATCAACCCATGTTTGACTCAGGTACCCATCACTTGTTTATGATTTCTTCCAATGATGTCAACCTACAGACCCGTCGGAACCAATATGGCTCCACCTCTGAAGCCCTTCCTGCTGATAAAACCGCTAACGCTCATCCCACTGATCAAGCGTTACGTATCCCTCCCCCGCCGGTCGATGGCGCTTCCAAAGAAGCTCGTTTCCCACTTCGCCGTATCAACAACAACCCCAATGCGCGCGCTGCGTCAAACTACAACATTGTAGACGACCTAGCCCAATCTCCCGCAGCCATGTCTGCGTTAGAGGTCTTGAAGAACTGCCCTTCCTAGCGCAAGACTTTACTCTCAGCCATTGGGGCTATTGACCCAAATGATTCGAATTTGATGGCATTTGATTTGGACCAGTCAGAACCACGCCTGCCTTCCACCTTAGCATTCCAAGTTTCTGTTTCCGTTCGGAATCTTGTCATCCATCGATGCATCATCGATGAGGGTACCTCCACATGCGTTATGTCTACATTCGTATGGCAGAAGTTGGGATACCCTACACTCAAGCAGTCCACCACTGCGTTACGCGCCTACGACGGACGTTCGGCTCAGCCCCAAGGTCTCCTTGCCAATGTCCCTGTCTAGTTAGGTGGTAAAACCGTCCTCATCGATATCGAGGTAATCAATGCCCAGCTTGATTACAACCTCTTACTCGGTCGCAGCTACATGTATGCTATGCGGGCGGTCGCTTCCTCTGTCTTTCGTACCATGATATTCCCCCATGATGGACGCATGGTCAAGATCAACCAGCTTACTTACTATGATACCAGTGCTCCCGCGGCACCTGAAAATGTTCTCCCCATGGTTGAACAACCTGTTTCTCGTGCCACAACCTCGTTTATTTCCTCTACGGGGCCTGGAGTCTACTCAAACGCGTCGATGACCTCCGCCTTTCAATCCATTCCTCCCCCATCATCTATGCCCGAAGTGTCTGACTTATGTACCTTGTCCCACGACAACCAACCACCTAACAATCAACCACCCTTGTTGCCTAAACCACCATTGGTACCTAGCCACATTAGTGTTACACCCATCCATATGATCCCCTTCCTAGTCCCTCCATCGGGAGTAGTAAGCGCCCCGGTCATGGCTACCCTTAGTCTCCCTGGGTTAACTTTGGGAATTACCTGTATGGTATCTTTCGCCTCCCGTTCGCCCGCCGACACCAGACGTCGTCCTCCAACCGGTGCAACCCATGGCTACTACCACTCAGCCACCTCCCGGTGTCTCTACTCCTTCGTCCTCTATGACTCCTCCCCTTACTCCTAAAACCACTGGGGGCAGAGGTCCACAACCTTACACTATTGTACCACCTCCCAAGACAGTCAAAAACCCCCCAGTATTTCGTGCTCCTCCCAAATTCTCATTGTGCGACGAGTTGGCCCATGCGACCCACCAATGCCCACAGTTACCAGCATTGCAGAAGCACATGCAGATGCTCGACGATGACCACAACATCCCGGTTGTCGAACTAAACCCCACCCCTAAGCCCAAAGACAAATCCCTGCGTACCAACCACTCCTGTGCCATATGCGGTGTTTACGGGATTATTCCCATCATTGTCCCGATCTCCCGGATTACAGAGCGACTCTCTATGAGATGAACAATCTGGATCTTGAGACGGCACCACCCACCATTGAGGAGATCTACCCCCCGGTTTCTCCCCCTTCTGGAGAGGTTAATATCATTTATATGATCTCTTCAACCACTACCCCCTCGTCAACCGATTTGACGACGCAAACTTTCCGTACTGATGAGGAGATTCTTGAGGCCCTTACCACCCCGGATTATCCCTGGGATGATATGCACCACCGTTCCTATTTCATCCCAGAAGAATCTTCCTCTAGCACCGCTACCAAATTTGCGGTTGAATCCAAAGACTTCCTCCCCACCAAGGTAGACTAGTTCAAGGACCCTATTCCTGCTCCTGATGCCTTCGAGGAAGGTAACATGGCCAACATCTCACCTGTCATCCAAGTTGATATCGCTGCCCCAGGACGTGCCCCTGAACTCATCACTTTAGGAGCATTCTGCAGTAAACAAGAGATTGAGGACTACATAAACCTTTTCAGAGAATTTCGTGATGTATTTGCCTGGTCCTATACCGAAATGCCTAGTCTTGACCCCACAATTATAGAGCACCACATTGACACATGGCCTGATGTACCCCCGTCCATCAGAAACAGCGTCCTATTCCTCCCTCAAAGTTCCCAAGATGTGCCCCTGAACTCATCACTTTAGGAGCCTCCTGCAGCGAGCAGGAGATTGCGGATTACACACAACTCTTCCACAAGTTCCGTGATATCTTCACCTCCCACCTCGAACAAGGGGCATAAATCTTAGCTGAATCCGAAGGCCATCCTTTGCGCAACCCCCGTAATGGGTTGTATCTTAAGCGTTATTTCCCATAAATAACACCGCGACCTCGTTGGTCCGCATTGTACAGTTTGCTATCTTTTTTTTTTTCCCATTTTAACCATCATCTTACATTCATCCTTTCTGCATGATTACAGATGGACCATCTTCCACATTGTTACACTGGCTTCGCTGATGGCGCAAGACGCTGGTCTCCCAACCTGGCTTCTGCAGCATGGGTCTTGTACTCCCCTTCCAACGAGATGATTCACCTTGACGGAATATGTATAGGCGCTGCTACCAATAACCAGGCGGAGTATGATGCTGTGACCGGTCTCTTGACTGCCGCCCTCCAAATGGGCATACGTCACCTTCATGTGTTCCTTGACTCCCAGCTACTTGTCTCCCAGCTCAACAATTGCTACCAGGTGCGTGATCCCTGCCTTTATAGAAAATTCCTGCGCGCAAAACAACTCAGCCGACAGTTTGAATCCATCACATTCACACATGTCCCCAGAGCCCAAAATAGTGTCGCAGACCAAATGTCCAACAACATCCTAGATTGGCATATCAATCACACCATGTAACATCATGCATCACAAACCCAGAGCATCTCATAAAAATATATAAAAACCCAAAAAGATTGCATCGCATCCACATTTGCATCAATGTACATGAAACCACATGCACATCCATAGGGGCATCCACGTGCCTAATCATACATACATCATGTCGCATCACATAAAATACACAAGGGGCATCCACGTGCCTAACATCCTAACCTACTTGCATCCACGTGCAATATAAACATATCACAACTCATAAAGCGCATCCACGTGCGTACAAATAAAACAACATCATACAAAAAGGTGCATCCATGTGCATATATATATATATATATCAAAAAATATACATGTTTAGTGCTATACGTGTCTTGAGTACCCTGTACTCAGCTATAAAAAAATGGATATACATGCCTAAAGCCACATCACCATACATGCCGTAGCTACAAACTCGGGGGGAGTCCCCTGTACTCCCTAATGAGAGTCGTATCCTGCATCACTGCCTGCATCGGCTGCCTCTGAGTCCTCCCCTCGCTCCTCCTCCGGCAAGTCCTCATCTCCTCCGGCCTCCTGTGCCCGTACCCGGTCCACCAAGATCGCCACCCGGATCGCGATGGATCTAAACTCTCGGGGTTCCCTCATGCAATCCTGAACCACGTCTGGATCGATGTCCCGCCATCCCTCTTCGGTCACCCCTATCAGCAACTGGTCTAATAGTGCCCGGACCGACTCCAATGTCCCCTCCGCATCACGGCGACGGACCTCCCCTCGCCCAGGTAGAGCATGGAACGACCACAATACCCCTCTGTGCCACATGTCCTGGAGGCGGCCTCGGACCCACATCTGCAAGATCACCCATATGTCAGTCACAGTATATCAATCTACTATCATATAAATAAAACTTGACATACATAACATGCAAGCAGAAACACATACGTACCGTCGGGGACCCCATGCCTGTCCTGGCGCTCGTGGCGCCTCCGGATCTCCCGTGAAGTCCATATCCCGATACGGGAAGTCGTCAGTTGTCAGTGGTATCTGGAGCCACTGCAGGTACAACTCCTACGTAAAATATCTGCCCACGTCGCCGCCACCACGGCGGTG